>CAODLS013067424.1:0-29002 GCA_948243855.1 Flueggea neowawraea | reverse complement strand
GCAACGTTAGGGGTTTTAATTAGGAAGAGATTCCGATTAATCAACCTAGTCGTTAGGCATTAGCTAACTCGAGAGAGAGGTTAATATACCTTAGGAATTTCCACGGTCCAATTGCATGAATGATTGTTTGAATAACGAGTTCTTGTTACTTTATTCAGTCTAGGGGGATTCAGCGTCTAGGTACCATCTTCCCATCGTTCATTCTATCATTTAATTTGAGTTTAGTTTATATTCGAAATCATTTATTTTATCGGCTAGATAATTGAGGAAGAGTGAGTAGCTAATAATCATAGTCTCTGTGGGATACGACACTCGGTACTCAAGGGTCCACTTGCTATAGACGATAGGTACACTTGCCTTAGCCTTTAGGGATAAACCCGGACACACCAAGAGGGGTCACCAACAAAATGCAAAGATATAGTAAGGATTAGAGCTGAAACAACATCAGGAATTGGATTTTGTATTTCATCTAGGATAAGGAAACCTTCTTCATCTGTTTGAATTGCATCAAGAATGTTTGACTATTCTTCAGGACTTAGATGGAAATCCCACCATCCTTTCAATTGACCTGAAAACTCGGCAATAAGAAATTCACAAATAGCCCGGTCAGATGTTCCAGTCCATGTCATTTGTTGAAGAAGATTTAGAATCTGATATTCATTCATGCCATTAATAGTCCACTCATAAAGGGTAGTTAATTTATATTTGGATTGGACAAGTTTGTAAGGTCCTAAATCTATGTATGATGTAGTATTTCTTAGAATAATAGCTCTAGAGGAAGATGGTTGATTTCTCTAGTAGAGTCAAGCAATTTCTTGGTCAGATTCAGATTTGGAAGGTAGGTTATTTGAGACATCAGAAAGGACATTGATACAAGATTGTTGTGAAGGTTTGTTAGAACCTTGGTTAGGGGATGAGGGATCAAATCGTGGTTGTTCAGGTGTTGTTGGAATAATAGGACAGCTAGAATAAAAAGATGAAGGATTAAGCCCGCTAAGTTGATCTTTGATGGCTTGGAAGAATTCGGTTTTTTCGTTTCAGAATTCCTTTTGGCTGGCTTTTGATATATGAAATGGTTTAAAAACAGGAAGTTTTTTTGTTTCTAAAAGCTTGGAAGATGAACCAGAGGAGGAAGAAATTGTAATGGTTTAAGATTGCATTTGTTTCTCCATCCAAATAAGTTGTAAGCCCATTGTGTTAAGGTGGTTGTTGGTAAAGTTGCTTTGTAAAATAATGTTTTCGATATTGGCAGAATCATTGTCTTGTGGTTTTTTGTAAGGAGATAATTCCATGGGTTGGTCTCCTACTTGGATAGTTATATTGCATAAAAGGGGATGATCTGATTGGACTGTGTTTCCATCACTTAACTCCTAAGTTTTCTTTTTATTTCTCATTTCAATCATATCTATGTGTTTTGAAAATGGGTATGTGATATTGTTCTGATCTACATAAAAACATTCAAACCAATCGAAAAATAAAATTTAAACCCTATTCTCAGAAACAAAATCACAAAATTAATTTTGAATTTTTTGTCTGTTGTTTAAGAATTTTTTGAAAAACCACATTGTTTTTTCTTTGTTATGAGGAGCATAAAAATCATTCTTGAAAAATTCCTTATCAATTTGAAAATCTTTTTCTAAAACATTTAACTCATTTGCAATATTTTCAGTAACTGTTGAAAAAGTGGGAGAAGTTGGAAGAGAACTGGTGTCAGCATGTTCTTGGCTTTGTCTTATGGTTGTATAAATTGGTTGTGGCCTCTAAACGTATAATCTGCAGTTTGGAGACTTGTATTGGGAATATTAGAGGTCGAATATCTTGGTTTTTGGAAGATTTATAACTGTGGAATTTCGGAGAGTCTTCCTAAATATATGGTTAAGGAGATGAAAGAATCATCAGAGAAGTTAGAACTGGTTGATTTTCTAGCAAAAGAAAGGCATACCCTACCATCTTGGTACCAGGTAATTTCTCTAAGGTGGGTGTTTGGAAGAGTAGGTTTTGGAGGTTCAAGGATAACTACGCCTTCTAAAACTCATTCTTCTGGTAGAGAGACGTCATTCCATTTATTGGGTCGTGGTATAACAACATTCGATTTGAAAATATCTGTTTGGAGTAGAAGGGTTTCACTTTTTTACTTTGATTCAAATGTTTAGAACTAAAAGCAGATTCCATAATTTTGTAATAGACTCTATAAATTAGAGCAACTGGAATGGATCCTTCAAGCATGTTGTAATTATGAGTTTTGATTTGTAGAATTAAAGTTTTTAAAATGTTTGAATCATTTAAAGAGACAGTAAGATTTGGATAACAATAAAAAGAAATTGGACCACTACATAAACTAGATGCTATAGAACTAAAAAGTGAATCTTCAAAATTCTAAAGGTCTCAGAAAAATTTAATTTCGCAACACAGTTTAATATATATATATACTGTATTTTGGATGAGTATTTTTTTTGGAGATTCTTCAATTGAAATTCTTTTTTTAAGCAAATTTTCACGATACTAGTCCTAATAAAAAGGAGGTTTACGAAAAAAAAAAAAGCTATATGACTCCTATTATTTATCCGTAGGAATGTTACAAATCTTTTTTTTTAAATGATGCCAACACATAGACATGAGAGAAAACAAATTAGAAAGACAATGAGAAAAATTATTACGTTTATTATAATGACTTCAACAAATTGGTAGGAGAAGTTACATTTTATATCAAATCAAAATTCAATGTAATATTTAAGCTATACTTTTGGACTCGGTATAATGTGATATAGAGGTCTTTAGCTGAAATTCTTTTCTTAAGAAAATTATCCGTAGGACAGTTACAAATTTTTAAATGCATGCCAACACATAGACAGGAGAGAAAACAAATTAAAAAAAGACAATGAGAAAAAATCATTACGTTTAGTATAATGACTTCAACAAAATAGTAGGAGCATTTACACTTTATATCAAATCAAAATTCAATGTATTTTTTAGGCTATTGTTTTTACACCGCATAATTTGATATAGAAGATATATCAGTGGCGGATGCAAAAATGTTTGGACGTGAAGGCAGAGCGTCAAGGAAGAGGAGGTCCAGGCAGCGCGGTGACTAGAGATGCAGAGCAAAACAAGAAGGGTGGAGTGGGAGATGGGAAGGAAGGGTGGGGAGGTGGAAGAGGGGGTGTAGGGGTACCCTCAGCTGTCAATGGGGGCGGCCGCCCACACCTGCATCCGCCCCTGGGATATATAATTATTTAAGGCTATTTCTTTTTTATGGTACTAAGGGTATTTTTGATAATATACTTTTTGTTTTTTAACATTGTGCTTTTTAATATAGTATAGACGAGACAATTTGATATGGTTTTAATGTTGTTTGATGAGATTACGAGTTTGAACATTCGGCCTGATGTTTATGTATATGCTGCTGCAATTCGGAGTTTGTATGATCAACGGGACTTCGATACGGCGAGTGATATGGTTATAAGAATGGAGTCAAGCGGGTGCGGGTGCGAGCATAGTGTAGTGGTCTATAATATGTTGATTCATGAACTTTGCAGGAGCAAAAGTGTGCAGGAGGCCGCTGCCATCAAGAATTCCTTATTTTATTACATTTTTTTTTTTAGTTTTTCAAGTTTCTTTTCTAAATCCTTTTATTAATTTTTAATAAGTGGATCATTTATTAAGTTAATCTCTGTAGCTAAAACATAATTTTAGTGGAGAGTTTGTGGTGACTGATCCATGACGTTAATTAAGTAGACTGTGTTTGCGCCTATTGTATTTTAAAATTTTATTTGATCTAGTCTATCTCAGATTGATCAAAATGAAAAAAGAAAAACTAATTATTTCGTTCATGAAATCTAGAGACTGCTTCGCCTCCAATTTCAGTAGGCAAATCATATTAAATTTTATAACAAACTAGGCTAGACGTGCTACTCGACATAGAAGTGGAAGCTTTGGTGCAATATTTGCTTCTGGGTTCTACTGCAATGGGACATGCGATCCTCGTCTCCTGGCCATTTTTATCATTCCAACCATCGATGGTTCTTTAGGCATAAATGCGATGATGTCCCTCAAGTATTTTGGTCTGCCAACAGAAACAATCCTGTCAGGATCAATTCAACATTGCAGCTCACGTCTGATGGAGATTTGATCTTGAAAGATGTTGATGGAACTGTGGCTTCGTCAACAAACACTAGTGGCAAGTCTGTTGTGGGTCTGAACTTGACTGATCTTGGCAACCTGTTGCTTTTTTATGCTAACAATGTGACGGTTTGGCAAGGCCTCGATAATGAATATGATGAAGATAGCTGCATGGCGTTTGCAGAAGGATTATGCAGCAAGGCCTTCAATGTCAATGGTGGTTAAAGTCTCGGAAGGTGTTTGTGAAGTGGAAGATAATCTCAGCTAAAACTTATCCAATCCGCCATTGACTAAAACATCATCAGATGCTACTCCATTATTGCCTTTTGTTCTCTCTGGACCAGGATGATTAATTTGCTGTAAAACTCATTGTTTCATGATTTTCATGCCTATCAGTTAAAGATTTAATCGCAGGCTTGATTTCTTAGCAATGATTGTAAGCGTTTTTTCTGGATAGTATTTTTTTTTGGGTGCTATCTCTGGAGACTTACAATGAAGAGGTTACTTTATTTGCATTTGTGAAATACTAGTTGTACTGTAATTAGCTACTGAATGAGTTTCAAGAATGCGCAAAGCTTCAGTTTAGCGTTAGTAACGTTGCTATCTTGTTTTTGTGAACTTATATTGTAATTTTTCTGTGAAATGTCTAGTTGTGTTTAATGTGGTTAGTGGAAACAGAAGTTTTGGACTGATCTTGATATTGAAGGATTTTAAAGAGGGGGAAAACAAAGTTGCAGAGACTAAAAATTCTGTTGTTCTCATCCATCTTTCAAATTAAATACAGCAGGCCTTTATATAGGCATACATTCTGGACTATTTATTTTGTGTTTCATCCCTAAATTATTTGTTTTATGTTGTATAAACAACTTGAAAACCAGAATCTTCGGCAACCTTAATAGGTTGTATTTTATGCATAATTATTATGGCATTTTATGTTTGTTCTGCATGATAAATTATTATTATTAGTATGTTTTTATATTTTGTTTGCTTCTTTAGTGGTTTAGGTAGATGAATGATGAAACATAAGGAAAAATTATTGTTTTGGTGCAATCTAATGCTGACTGTGTTACAACATGATCATGTTGTAAGGGACGCAAAAACTGGACTGTTAGTGCTGTAATGGGTCGCTTGTTTTGGACAACTGGGCCTCGGGTCTGATTTATGAAGAACAAAATTGAAGGCTTTTATTCAGTAGTTACTTGAGGGAATTAGATTAGGTGATGTTTTGGGAGGAAATACCTTATCCTTATCTAAGAACAGCAGTCACGTTTTTTACAAAAGAACCAGCAGCTCTTCTGTTATCTTTGATGGCTTTTCTTCATTTTATTTAACTAAACTCTCATCTAGTTAATATATTTTTAAAGTTCAATCCATATAAGTTGTGAGATTAGTATTTTTACTTGTTATTGAATATTTTAAATATTTGTTCAATTCTTATTTTTTTGTTCATTTATTATTTTTTGTGTTGATTGTTCAATATGGTCAATTGATTAATTAACTGAATAATAAATAGTAAGTTAGAGCATCACCAATAGTGTTTCTATTTTGGAGAGGCAAAATATATTATTTAATTTTTGTGTGTTAATTTTTCTTAAAATTTGTGTATTAAAAAGAAAAAATATTAGAAAGTAAATATTTTATCAATAAAGTAAATGAATAATATTAAAGAGTGAATACTAGCTCTTTAAATTTGGTGAATAACTGTAGATTTATTAAAATTGTTAGTAATTTTATTAGCAAAATATTAAAAAAGTGAGTTAGATTATAGTAAAAGTAGAGTTTGGTTCAAAATTTGAGATGAATAGTGAGATAAAATATTATATTTTGAGGAAGGAGGTAGAAGAGTCTTTTTAGGATGCTCTTAGGATTGGTTGAGCTGTTCTCGTTAATTTTAACATGGGTGGTAAATAATTTGAATGATTGTGGTTTGACAACTTTCAATGTATGGAATTGTGTAATCTATTTTAAATGATTTACGGTGTTTCCAACTTCATTGGCTAAGATAGAAGTCCCTTTAGTTCTTACTGCTATCACTAGATTAAATATTGTCAGGACGTCCCAGGGATTGTCTAGTTGGTAAGGAAAATAGTCTGTAGGGTGTTCCAGGGCTATCGATCAAGTAAGAAGGGACTGATTACTTGAGTGTGTCACCGATAGCTAGAACTCTATATATTTTAATGTTCGATATTGATTTTTAGTGTCTGTGATCAACTCATTAGATTGAACGGAGAAATACATTGGATAGGCATTTAATACTATTGTATTCTTCTTATTTCAATTGTTGCATTTTATTGTCTTCTTATTGTGATTCTCAATTTCACTCTTTTATATTTTCGGCTTCACTAGTATTTGTCTATAACTTTATTTTATTTTGTTTCCTGCGAATAAACAACTTTTAATCGATATATATGGTTTGACCTTGTTCACTGCTATACTCAAACATCTTTCTGAACAGGTTTTATATTTGTTGGTTTGACGAACCATCAAATTCTGGCGATGTTACTGGGGACCAATGTTTAAAATTTTGTTTATTTTCTTTACTGCTAATTTTCTCTTTTTTTTATGCACAGTTCTTCTTCTACAGGTAGTCTTCTGTAGGATGCTAAAATTGAGAAAACAACAAAGAGGTTGAGAAAATAGGCGAGACAACGCAAAGCACAGGCTTCCAGTTTTGCATTACTTATGCTTGAGCCAACTGCAAACATTTTGATACTGATTTCGAGACTGAAATAGAGATTGTTGGAGCTGCAAAAGAACAACTGACTCTGCGAGAGATGATCGCCCATCCTGTGAACCAATAGTCGTTTTGTATCCAATTCTTGCCTTTGACCGTCCGCTTTGAGTTGAAATATGGGTTAATTCAGTTGCTTCCTAAGTTCCATGGATTTAAAAGGAAAGATCCTAATCGACATCTAAAAGACTTCTATGTTGCTTGTTCTGGTTATAGACTGCAAAAAATGTGACTGAAGATCAAGTGAAATCGCGTGCCTTTCCTTTTTTTTTGAAGATAAATCTAAAGAATGGCTATATTATTTACGTCATAGCACTATAAACATATGGCCTAAGCTGGTGAGACTATTTCTGGATAAACGTGTCCCTGCTTGCCTAGTTTCCAGTCTAAGGAGAGAGATATTTATCATTAAACAGAAGGATATTTGAGACACTACACGAATATCAAAAAAGGTTCAAAAGGTTATATGGTAACTATCCCCAGCATGAGATTACTGTACAACAACTTATTCACTATTTCTATAAAGGGTTGTTGACTATTGATAGGAGAATGATTGATACAGCTGTAGGTGGTGCATTACTTAGCAAAACAACACGAGAGACAAGAGAGTTGATTTCAGTCATGACTGCCAATTCTCAACAATTTTTCTCTTAGAACAGAAGCTGCAACTAGAGGAGTTCATGAGGTAGGCTCCTCTCGGCTTGAAAATAGACTGGAAGGGATTGTAACTTTGTTAGAAAAGTCACTCACTATGCGAGAGCTGGTCACTTAGCTACAACAAGCCTAATTTTGTGATATTTGCGGTGTTCAAGGCCATCCTTCAAATTGACGCCCATCTTTGTATGATGAGGATTTTTGGGCTCAAGTCAATATTGTCAATAACTATGCTAGCTAGCAATAGAGAGATATGATCCCTATTCAAATACTTACAATCTGGGATGGAAAGATCATTCTAATTTGAGATATGGTAACAATGGCCACAATACTTCACTTCCACAAAATCAAACTTCACTTTAGCACCAAAAAATGCCACAGATTGAAAGGCTTCAAGGATTGGAGGAAATTGTAAGATCCTTGGCACTTTCTACACAGAAATTTCAACCTTCCACACAACAATTTTAGGCAAAGACCGATACGAGCATCACACAAAATAAGGACCAACTTGGCAAATTGGCTATTTAGGTCAACAAGCTGAAAAATCAAGGAAAATTGCCTTCCCAACATGATATAAATCCGATGCAGAATGTTAGTGTCATCATTCTTCGAAGTGGGAAAGAAATACAAACCGCAGATGAGTCGCAGGCCTTACAACATGACCATGTCGTCATTACTGAAATAGAAGCAGCAACTCCCAAAAAATGTGCCTGTGGCTATGAATCCTGAGAAAATGCCTTTCTTACATAGATTGGCAAAGAAAAAGAAGGTTTCATATGATCAAGAGGTGTTGGATACATTGAAAAAGGTTGAGATTAATATATCTTTACTCATAGCAATTAAGCAAGTGCCTCGATGCAAGTTTTTGAAAGAGTTGTGCATTAACATGAACAAATTAAAAGGCAACGAACAAATTCATATGGGGAGATGGTTTGAGCAGTACTTTAGAAGAAAATATGCATCAAAGAAAAAGACCCATGTATGTTCTCTATACCTTGTAAAATTGAAAATGTTCACGTTGAATGGGCCATGTGTGACTTAAGTGCATCCATAAATGTTGTGTGATTGTTTGTTTATTCTACTTTGACTATTGGTATTTGAAATATAATGATGTGATATTAACTTTTGTTGATAGATCTGGTGTTTTTTCTTATGATCTTCATAAGGATGTATTGGTCCAAGTAGATGATTTGGTGTTTCCCGCTGATTTTTATGTTCTTGATATAGAGCGAGATAGTGCACTCAATTCTGATTTATTGATCTTGTGTAGACCTTTCTTAAAACATCCAGAACGAAAATTGATGTCCATGATAGTACACTTTCAATAGAATTTGATGGTGTTGCTGTTAAGTTTAATATAAATGACTCCATAAAATGTCCTAAAGATTATTTGTTTATTTATGTCATTGATGCAACTGAGCTATTAATCGAGAAGAAGGTGGAGTTTTGTTTTGGTGATCATTTGAAGGATGTTAGTGCAATCATGATGAAAAATAATAAGATACTGAAAGAAGCTGACAATCTGAGTGCTTTACAATATAGCCAAAAAACAACAACAGAGGCTCCAAAAATAAATATTTTTTTACTTGATATAGCCAAATATGAGCCAAAATCTGTTAGATTCCTGAAAAAAATTTGCACCCAGAACACGCTTCCTACCCTACCTCTGCTGTTATCTTGTTTCTTAGTCTACCACTAATCAACACCCCATCAATAATAAACCACCAGTCAAAAACACAAGATAAAAATTAAGCAGAAATACATTTGGAATTACACATTATCAAGTGAGTAGTTCCAAAACAAAAAGAACCAAATTAAGTTAAATTATATTAAACTAAACAGATTTGGAATACACGACAAGAACCCCACACAACCAAAGCTCAACAGAACCAAAACAAAAACACAGAAAATAAAAGAAAAGAAAATGTAGTTTTGAGTAGTGAGTCCCGAGTTACCGACATCTTCACCGAGTCAACTCATAAACCTCAAAAACCCACTTTCACAGCTTTCTTATTTACTAACTGATTGACTAAAACCTCCCAATTCCGAACACCTCTAACTTGACACCTATCTACTTGAACTTTTGAAATTGAAACAAATTACCAAGATGTCAAAGGAGGAATACTTTGCTCATTTCTGAAGAAATTGGAAGGATCCACAACAGTCTTCACACGTACCAATCTATCAAAATTATTCTTAAAATACTGGGTTCCCCAAATGCTTGCTTCTTTATAACTGGTACTACCAAATTTGTTCTGTCTGCCAATGTCAAGATCCCTATAATTGATATAAGCCTCTCTTGGATTATTGGAAACATATGGAGCCATGTGCCTGTAAACCTTCCTAACCCAGCTTATGTGCTTCCGAGCAACCTCAATGTCTTGGTCTTGCCAGCCGATATTTTACGAAATTGGGCCAATTATAAAACTAAATCAGTTTGAAAATTTTATTACATTCTCGCCAGCCAGTGAACTTTTCCCTCATTTCATATAGAGACACATCTTCTTCCGTACGCAGCATCCGTAAACTTTGTTTTCCCATTTTTCAAAGACTTAGTTCCTGTTTTTTTCTGTTCACTTCATGTAAGTCCTTTTTCAACTTTTTTCACTTTTCCGTATGAAAATCTGTTTTTTTTTTAACTTTTTTAATTTTCAGTCCTTTTTTTTATTTTTAGTCTTTTTTTTTTTTACTTTTCACATTTAAATTATTTCTTTTTCTTTTTTACTTTGCTTTCATCTTATTTGCCTTTTCAATTTTTTTAGTTTATTTTTAATTTTAGACTATTCTATAAATTCTTTTAATCATCAAGTCCTTTTTATTTTATTGAAAGCCTAATTAAATACCAAATAAAACATAAAAACTAAATTAAAAATCAATTTTTATTTTAAAAAACAAAAAATAAAGAAAATAAACCTTATAAAAACTTTAAAAAACCAAAAAAAAAAACAAAATATCAATCTAAACTAAAAGTCAATCTATTTTAAAAACCATAAAACAAAAAAGATAAACTTTTTAAAAACCTTTTTAAAAACTTTAAAAAACCTTAATAAACTTTAAATAAACCTTTCGAAAACTTAAAAAGCTTTTTAGAAAAACTAAAAACAACTTTAAGCAAACTTTTTAAAATTTTAAATAGAAAAAATAAACCTCAAATAAACCTTTTATAAACTTTAAATAAAGCTTTTAAAAATTTTAAATTTTTTAAAAAACTGAAAAACAACTTCAAATAAACTTAAAAACAACCATAAATGAACTATTTTTAAAATTTTTAACAATTAAATACATCATTAAATAAATTTTAAATCAACCTTTTACAAAATTTAAAAGCATTGTTAAAACTAAATAAATCCTAAATAAACTCAAAATAAACCTAAAATAAACTATAATGGAAAACTTAAAATCTCAATAAAATTCAAATAAACTTAAAAACAACCTTAAATAAACTATTTTTAAATTTTTTAACAACTACAATGCATCCTTGAATAAATTTTAAATTAACTTTTTACAAAATTTAAAAGCATTTTTAAAACTAAATAAACACAAAAATCTAAATAAACCTAAAATTAACTTAAAATTAACCTTTTAAATAAAATAAACTTAAAAATAAACCTAAAATAAACTCAAAATAAACCTTCTTCTTTGCCACCCCGACCTCAACCGAATTTCAATCTCAAATTAGAGGCATAAGACCACAAAAGACAGAGGCAAAAAACATATTAGTACTAACAAAAAAAACACAGATCTTACACCCAAATAAAAAAAAAAACACAAATCTCCACCAAACACAGAAATAGGAATTGATTTTAAAATTTGAACAAATTTTAAAATTTCAAAACTATTTTCCTTAGAAAAACAAGGACCAAAATGCAAAAACAAAAAATAAGAACAGCTAGGGTTGCAAACGCCACACAAGCACTCAAATATGGCCACCACCATTGAAGTCAGATCTGGTCGCCACCTAAGATGCTGAAAGCCACAAACACAAAGCGAGAAAAAGGCGAGGAGAACAAGCACTATGAAGGGAGCAAAGAGACGAGATCGATGCAGATCTGAAGAAGAAGAGCAAGCTGCGACATAGGAAGATGCGAGCATGAGAGAGAGAGGGCGAAAGACCAAGAGGAGAGAGAAAGAGACAAACTGTCAGTCAGAAGGAGGTGGAGAGGAGGCGAAGATGGAGTAACGAAAAGGAGGCGGAGCAATTAGACATAGATTTATCGAGTTCAGAGGAGGGAGAGAAGGGGCAAGAGAGAGAGAGAGAAAAAGGAGAGAGAAAAGAAAATGTCCAAATGAGACAAAAAAGGGAGACTAAAAGGACTGAATACAAATTGACTCTGTTCAATTAAGAAATGATTCTGTATAAACAGTAAAATGGAGGTCGAAAATTAAGAAAAATGTTGGATTGTCGTCTGTTTGAAAGAAAAGGTGAGAAGTGAAGTTTATAAGGTAATTAACCCATCGAAATTTTATAAAAATTCCCATCTCTATGTGGGAATGGAGTGCTTGTTTCTGCAATCTTTCTCATTTTCCCTCCATAAGGAACTAGAGTTAAGATTGACATTTCTGTTTCATTCCTCGAGAACTACTTCAAGAGACCTTCAAATGCAGGTTCTGGTATGGCTTTTTTAACATAATCAGATTTGATTTTGAGTGCTAACCTGTATATATTAGTCTTGTAATTTAGCAAAATTTCCAAGTGTGTACTACTTGGGTATCCAGCAAGATAGTTGACTGACTCGATCAAGCTTATTTCACTACAATCCTCTTGCTTCAACACCAGCTCAGGAAACCATTCTTCCATTAAAGGAATTAGACTATCAATTCCTTCTAAAAACAAAGCGAGGAATTCAGCTACTATTGTTCTGTTCCCTGCTTGGCCAATGTTAAGAACTCTGGCCAATATGGTTATATTATCTGGAAGTTTATTTGCAATGTATTGCCACCTGTTGAAAATTTGAGATACATGCAGATCCAAGGGTCGTTGATGATTGAAAATAGTTACAGTGGCAGAAACTCGACCCAAATTAACTTTCCAGGCAATGACTACTCCGAAGCTATTCCCTCCACCGCCGCAAATTGCCCAGAATAGATCTTCTCCCATGCAGGCTTTATCAAGAATTCTACCATTGACGTCCACTTAATGTGCGTCAATGACATTATCCGCTGCAAGACCATAAGAAATAACATTTCTAATTGGTTTTAAAAAAATATTAAATGTTCTAATACTATTTTGAACACATAAATTTAAAATATGACATGTGCATTTAACATTAAAAAATCTTCCCCAAAATTTAGTTGACAAATATTTTTCAATTCAATAATAGAAGTATTATTAGCTGATGTATTATCAAAGGAAATAAAAAAAAAATTCTATTAACTAATCTATGTTCTTCTAAAATAGTATGAATTATTTTACAAATATTTTGAGCACTATGACTATCATCAAAACAACGATATGCAATAATTCTCTTTTTGTAAAATATCATCTTCATCAGCCCAATGACAAGTTATACCCATGTATAAATGAGATTACCGATGATCAGTCCAAATATCACTACATATAGTAACATAAATGTCATTGTTTTGAAAATATTTTATCAAATCAATTTTTGATTTTTTATACAACTTTAACAAATTTCTTTTCACAGTATTTCTAGGAATTGACTTAAAACTATGATTAACAATATTTTTACAAAATCGAGTAAAACCTAATTTTTCACCAAAACTAAAAGATAAATGATTAACAGTTACCATTACAGCTAATCCAAATTACAATTAGATTTATTATAATGAAAAATTGTAGGAGAGTTAAAAGAAGAAGCAAACCCGGTAATTTGAGTTTGATTGCACGTCAATCCAATTAGCTTCATTATAATGAAATAATTTAGGAGAGTTAGAAGAAGAAGCAAACCCAGTAATTTGAGCTTGATCGTGCGCCAATCCAACCTTGAGTGAGTGTTTTGTTTGCAAATGGCAGGTGAAAGTACCATATCCACCTCCATGTTTGGCGTTGTAAACCGATTACAATAATTACAAGAAACGTCAAACTTACCATCTCCTTTTGGCGTCTTCTTGAAATGAACCTTGAAAATGTCAGAATTCGATATTTTGGCACCTCCCTCTTCTGTGGGAAGCGGTTAGGTTTCACTTTCTTGAATTTGAAAATATGGATTCATCTCAACATTTTCAAAAGTTCTATCTTCACTTGCCACTTTTTTGACTAAATACAAAAAATGATCAATAAAAATTTAATTTTAAAAAAGTATGTATGATAATGCAAAAATATAACAATTTTAATAAAAACAATATAATGAAAAATTATTATAATAAAAAAATATTGTAACAATAATTAATTTGTTGTATTTCTAAGAATAAATATATTAAAAAAAGTGAGAGAATTTTGAGATTAAATCGAGTGAGAGAATTTTCAGAGAGAATAGAATGGTTGAGAATTTATGTGCAAATTCTGAGAAGGAGAATTGTAGTATTTATAGTGAAAAATACTAAAAAATAGAAAAAAAAATAAAAGGGGTCCAATTGTCACTCTTCATTTGGGTGGGTTTGGGTCCGTGGAATTTTCTAAACACTGAACTTGAACCGGACTGCATGGGGACGATTCAGCCAATTCCGGTTCTAACTAGCAATTTGGTTCAATAATGGATGTCTACCACTATCCATTGGATTACTGTAGCACTTTATTCTATTGGGCTTACAATTATGTAGTTTTTATTTTGTTTTTATTGAGTGTTTATCATACTTTGATTATATTTTCTAGTATAATTTTTTCTAAGAGATACTTACGATGTACTATTTTTTCTTTATATTTTTTTTGTTTTGAACTTAAAAAATGCACAATATATGTGACAAACAAAACCAAAAGCTTTGCTCCAGACATGCAGGGGCCAATTTTTTTAGTTTTTATTTTATTGTTATTCGGATTTCTATTTTTTTTTTGTATTGTTAAACATACTGATTATGTACTTTTTTTATTGGTTTAGTGTTTGTTTTGATTTTTTAAATAAAAAATGCATGGTATTTACAAAAAGTAATGAGAGAGAGTTCATTGAAATAAAAAAAATGAAAAATTTTGAAAACAGAATTAACACATAATCAAAACAAGACAAAAACAAGCTAAAAATTTGAGTTAAATTTATAGACGGTCACTAAACTTGAGGGATTTTCCCACGACAGTCACTACACTTCGATTTTGCCCAAGAAGGTCATTAAACTTAACGGTTGTGTTTTCAACAATCATTATTGACAGATTCTATTAAGATCCGGTGCCGAAATGCCACGTATGATCCACATTGGACCATTTTTTTGGCGCATAAAATGATACATCATCTCAAAAAGGACATGTCATTGTTGACGTGGAAAATGAGTTTAAAAAAAATCACATCTTGATTCTCTCTCTCTCTCTCTCGATAGACAATTTCTACCTATCTCTCGATCTCTGTCACTACACCGAGTGAAATGATCTCTCTCGAACCTCTTTGTCTCCATCTATGAAGACGACACAAACCATAGGCTAAAAGCTTTCGATGAGAAAAGAGACAGAGGAGAAAGAAATAAGACCTGATGAAGATGACGTTGTCCATGGGCTGAAAGCTTCGACGAGAAACGAGAGAGAGGAGAGAGCAACAACCATTTGATTTTGAACAAGAGGAGAAACTAGGTAGATCACAATTGAAGAGGACGCCATTTCAAAAAGGGTTCTAAAGCATGGAGGGGCCTAAAACGACACCGCTAAAGGCCCCTTCATAAAATAATAATAATTAAGGGGCCTGAAATGAAGTCGTCTAGGCCCCAACTTTTCCAAACAACTAAAAACATCATATACAAGTTTCAATCTTTCATAGTAAGGAAGAGGAGAAGAGAGGGGAAGGGAAAGAGAGCCACTACGTCCCCGCCAACACCACCACTGTCGCCGTTACTCTGTACTCCAATCAGAAAAGGTAAGTTGTGTAATCTCTTTTTTTATTATTTAAGTGAACAAACTCATTTGATTTAAGCTCAAATGCTGAAAAATAGTGTCACATTTTCACTTGATTACAACTTTGACTTTAAAGCCAAAACAAACATCAGTAATATTTTTAGGAAAATTTTATGATCAATTTTAGAAATAATATTTGTAGGGTTGAATTTGGTTTGATGATGTTGAATTGCGATTGAATGAATTAAGGGAGAGGAATAGCGTCATCATCACAAAATTCAAAGGCTCTGTATTATGGTAATTACTAGAATCAATTTAGGCAAATTCCAAATTGCAGATGTAGTGTTCCATGTGCACTAAAAGTTTCAACAGTCCAATGGAGCTTTGGAAAGCGGTTTTATGGATGTAAGGGACATGTGAGTTAATTAAACATGGTTTCATGCATTTTTTGTTATATTGTTGTAATGTTTGTTAAGAACTGAGACATATTTGTTGGTTGTTATTTTAATACGTTTTGTAGAGTCATGGTTGTTGTTGTGGATTTTTTAGTGGATGGATTTCGAAGTAAAAGGTGAAGACAACGTTGAAATTAATGAGCTTACATCACAATTGGAAATAGTGCGCAAGATGGTTAGGATATGCGAAATAATGGATAGGAATGGGAGTGTCAACAAGTCATCCGAAGATTGGTTCAAATAGCTTACTGTGTTTGCTGCAATACTTGTAGTTATGACCTCGATGTCTAATTTGCTTAAGTGTAGGTGTCCTTAGGTTAGAGTAATGTTGTAAGAACAATAATGAATTATGTACCGTATTATGTATCTTTGGATGATGTTTATTAATTAAGCAATGAAATTTCTTAATGAAGTATTTTGGAATGGTGTTATCTATTTATTTATTACAGTGATGTCTAGCACAATACTGAAGGGACAAGAGTTTGATTAAAATAAGTCAGTGTTTTTCATTCAACACAGTAGAAGAATTCATGATAGCCAAAATACAAACTGAACATTTCAATAATCAGAGTTGTGTTGTAGCCCTCATTCATTCAGTAATCAGATGGGTTATTCACAAAAAATACAAAACTATTTGCTAATTTAGTTCATGATTAATTTGATCAATTAACAAATACAAAATGCCATATTGCAGTTGCTAAAATGAAATCTTCAGTAATCATTGTTGACACTCATCTTGTGTGGTAACACCTATTCCCTCATCAAAATCCTTCGATGCTTGGTGTGTGGATTAGTCATCATCTGTCAATGTGTTTTCCTAGTAATACATGAATTATCAAAATCATCTAACATGCAGTACGTATAAGAAAAATAAGCATGACTCTAAAGCAATTCTCTAATTTACCTTATGGAAATGCTTGTTATGTCCTTTCTTGTGACAGATTGAGCATGTTACACTTCTCTTTTTGGACAACTTAATTTGTTTAGGAGGAGGGTATGTAAATTTAGCTTCATAACCCCTTGGAATCCTGCAGACTTATTGATTTGTAGGGGTGTTTCTTCTTTACTCTGTTGCTGCATCAATTCCCTCAGGTTATTTTCGACGTTTGGTTGGCTTTCGACCATGTTTGGGCTTAATAATTGGGGGTGTGATGTTTTTTTTTTTGAAAAGATTAACATCTTCCCAATATTCTTGATAATTAGATGGATTAATGAAGCGAGAATAGACGTCCACGTAGGTCTCCCTCAAGTAGCACTTGTCAACATAATTTTCAGCAGGCTCATTGTTACATCTTATTGCAACTACTACATGCATATATGACAACCTAAAAATTTGCCACTTTCTACATGTACACATCTGTGTATCCAAATCACATATATAAGGGCCACCTTCGCCGTCAACTTTATACTGTAAACCTCTAGAAGGAAATGTATGATAGTTATCTGCAAGTTGTTTAGATTCATCTAATTTTTCTTCACTTTTAGGCAAACCATTCGAGTCCACTTATGACCAATCTTGTGCTTTGTATACAATCTGTTCATAATACAATCTTTGATGATTTCCAACAATGTGATTATCGGCTTGTCACGAAGGTCAAAGAAATAATGGTTGAAGCATTCACAAGGATTATTCAGAAAGATGTCACAATGAGCTGATTCTCTAAAAAAGGATCTTGACCAAACCCCGAGTTGCCTATCCGAATGATTAAGCCACTCACGGGCTTCAGAGTCCTCATATAACTTTGACATCCAAACATTAAACCTCTGAACATAGCAATCACGCTCACCATTCCCTATTGTATCCTTTAACTGTTTCCCTTTATGCAAAGAGCAAAAATTTGTGTACATATGGCGTACAGAAATTCTATGCTTGGTCATTGGATACAACTCATTCAATGCACTGACAAGTCCCTGTAACAAAAAATTTTAGTTTTTAAACAATAACCAATATTTTTATAGAAGGTGTTGAAAGGAATATTGCTTAATGTGAAATCATCGGCTCTGCAACCATACAGAGAAAGGAGGCAACCGCCCTTAAAGAACCATACCACCTCACTATGAGCAAAGCCTCATTGTTAATGAGATCACAGTGATGGAAATGAGGTTGAAAAGAAGATGAACAATAATGGGAACAAATTTGAAGAGAAGAAGAAAAGTGATGGAATTGAGGTTGAAGAGAAAAAGAAAAATGATAACTGAGATGGAAGAAGAACAGTTATGGAAACGAGGTTGAAGAGACGAAGAGCAGTGATGGAAACAAGTTTGAGCAGAAGAAGAAATGAGATATGAAAAGAGGCACTCAAACATCCCTGCACACATTTTTCATTCTTTCATGTGAAGGAAGGAGATTATGTTATCATAGCTGAAAATCTGTAGAGAAATGTGTGCGAGTATGTTTGAGTGCCTCCTTTCTGTTTTTTTTTTCTTCTTCTGTTATTTAGTGTAGTTGCAGTTGTTTCCTCCCTTTTCTATCACGCATGCGTATTATGCTAGCGAGAGAAACCAATCCTTTACTATATTGCTTTCCAGTTTGGTAATGTAACAATCTCTTTTGTAACACACTATTTCATGCTTCGCAGTCAAAAATGAAATTAATGATTCTAGAGCTCATACCAAGAAAAGATACATGAAGGAAACAAACCAAATTTCAAGTACATAGAAAGCAGATATTTACCTAGATAAACATCTGATACATGTAAGAAGCAAGATTAGCAAGAATGATTCCCTGCAATTAAAAGCAAAGTCTTGCCTCTCAATAAAAATGTTCAAATGGTAGAAAATATTACACACCGTAATGATGTAATGGATGAACTTATTAAAAGATGAATGGGGAGGCTCAGATTTGCCTTTTGACAGACAAGAAATAATTGCCACTATGGTTGCAACATAGGAGTTATAGGTGAAATTACAGAAACTTATAATTTTGCCTACCCCTCCATCACCGTGCCGAGAAATGGGAATTTATCCCAAAAATATCTAGTGTTGGACACTTGAAAGATCATCACCGCCTTGAGGAACTGCTAGGTAATTCACCCATAGAAGGTGTTGAAAGGAATATTGTTTAATGTGAAATCATCGGCTCCGCAACCATTCAGAGATAGGAGGCAACCACCCCTAAAGAACCATACTACCTTTCTAAGAGCAAAGCCTCATTCTTAATGAGATCATAGTGATGGAAACAAGGTTGAAGAGAAGAAGAACATTGATGGAAACGAGTTTGAAAAGAATAAGAAAAGTGATGGAAACGAGGTTGGAGAGAAGAAGAAAAGTGATAACCGAGATGGAAGAAGAATAGTGATAGAAACATGGTTGAAGAGAAGAAGAACATTGATGGAAACGAGTTTGAAGAGAAGAAGAAAAGATATATGAAAAGAGGCACTCAAACATCCTTGCCAACATTTTTCTATGCTTCAGTTTTAAGGAAGAAGATCATGCTATCATAGCTGGAAATATGTGGAGAAATGTGAGCAATGATGTTTTAATGCCTATTTTTTTTTTGCTCCTGTTATTTAGTGCAGCTGTAGACGTTTCCTCACTTTTCTATCACACATGCGTATTATGCTAGTGAGAGAAACCAATCCTTTTTTGTATTGCTTTCTGTTTTACTAATGTAACAATCTCTATTTTAACACACTCTATTTCATGCTTCATAGTAAAAAAATTAAATTAATGATCTAGAGCTCATACCAAGAACAAATGCATGAAGAAAACAAACCAAATTTCAAGTGCATAGAAAACAGACAATTACACACATAAACATGTGATACGTGTAAGAAGCAAGATTAACAAGAATGATTCCCTGCAATTAAAAGCAAAGTCTTGCCCCTAAATAAAAATGTCCAAATGGTAGAAAATATTGCAGGATGCAATGATGTAATGGACAAAATTATGTTAAAAGATGGATGGGGAGGCTCAGATTCACCTTTTTTCAAACAAGAAAGAATTGACACCATGGTTGCAGCAGATGAGTTAGAGGTGAAATTACAGAAACCTATAATTTTACCTACCCCTCCATCTTCATGCCAAGAAATGGGCATTTCTCCCAAAAATATTTAGTGTTTGACACTTGAAAAATCATCACAGTCTTGAGGAACAGCTGGGTAATTCACCCAAAACTTTAGAAGGTGTTGAAAGGAATATTGCTTAATGTGAAATCAACGGCTCTGCAACCATTCAGAGAGATAAGGCAACTGACCTTACCACCTCTCTAAGAGCAAAGCCTCATTCTTAATGATATCACAGTGATGGAAACGAGGTTGAAGAAAAGAAGAACAATGATGGAAACAAGTTTGAAGAGAAGAAGAAAAGTGATGGAAACGAGGTTGAAGAGAAGAAGAAAATAATAACTGAGATGGAAGAAGAATAGTGATGGAAATGAGGTTGATGAGAAGAAGAACAGTGATGAAAAGAGTTTGAAGAAAAGAAGAAAAGTGACGGTTAAGTTGACTGTCAAAACTGAAGAGGCTATTAAATTGAGTTCCTAAGGCTGCTTATAACCCAGACTCCCTAAAGTCATTTCGCAGGATGTCTGTTTAACGTTTTTATTGTTATTTTATTGAAATCCCCAGTTTCTAATCCCTCAGCTTTTTCATCAGTAACCCAAGGTCCTGATAAGAGTCCCGCGAGACGCATACTCAGCTTTCTACTAAATACAATTTAATTTTAATCCCATAACTTTTATCTACTACTTCATTTAATTCTTTCTACCCAAAATTCATTAAAATAAAAAGTATTCATTAAAATAAAAATAATTCATTAAAATATTCAACATATCTGCTTCAACAGGATCATTCCAAATAGATTGCTTGAAATCATCTCGAATTTTTTTGTACTCATCGTCATCAGAAGAGGGGGAAATATTTGCAAGTGCAAATTTTTCCATTGTTTTGTTTTTGTTGTTTGAAAAATAATCGGAAAAAGTGTTGGGATCCATTGAAAAATATTTGGAGAGAAATTTTAAGAGTTGAAAGAGTTTGAGGGAGAGAAATGAGTGTTTGAAGTGAAGAAATGATAGAAAAAAATATGTTTAGGGGTATTTATAGGAAAATGGGTAAAACTAGCAGTTAGGGACCAAAATAATAATTTTTCAGCCCCTAACGGTAATATTACCATTGGATTAAATCTGACCGTTGGATCAATCAGATCCAACGGTGGCCCCACGCTTGACATTTACTTTTTTTAAAAAATATATTTAAAACTCCCGGTTGTATAAAAAATTTTTAAATATATTTTTTTAAAAAAGTAAATGTCAAGCGTGGGGCCAGTGGGCCCCGTGCCTGACACATGCAGCTAGAGTTGTAAAAATCAAACCGGAACCGATGAACCGAACCGGAATCAGACCGGTCAAAATCGAAACCGAACCGAAACTGAAACCGGCCGACCAAAACCGGCGGTTTATGGTTTAGGTTCCGATTTCTCTTTTTAAAAACCGTCGAACCGCCGGTTTAACCGACGATTCCGTTGGAACCGGCAATTCCAACGGTTATTTTCTTTTTTTTTTTTTTTTTTTAATTTTTCAACTCTATAAATATCCTATCACATTCTTACCAATTTTACACCATTTTTTATCTCTCAATCTCTTATACACTCTCTCAAAAATTCATTTTTCTATAAATTATTATTATTAATTACTAATAGAATAGTTAATTTGTTTAAAAATTATTAAAAAAATCTTTGGAATAAAATGTGTTATTGGTATTATAGTTAATTATTGAATATAAAAAATTTACAAACCAATTGACGGGATAAAATAACGGATTAAAAACAAAATTTTGAAAAAAAAAAAGAAAACAGGAAACCGAATCGAAATCGAACCGAAACCTAACCTGCGGTTAAACCGGTACCAGAACCGAATCGAACCGAAACCGGACCAAACCGTGAAAACCACGATTCGGTTCCAGTTCCGATATTTGACAAACCGGAACCGTCGATTCCGGAACCGACAACAAGTCTACATGTAGCCCGTCCTCCAGCAAGAGGACGTGCTACTGGACCGGGATGCTGTAACGCATCCCGATCTGGGGGCTAGGAATGGTAGCCCCTTTCCTAGCCCCGTTACCACCCGCCTAAGCGTGAGTTCCAACACTTTTGCAGTTTTCCGCCATCAAAGGTCTACTCATGTACTATTCCATAGCCAAAACAAAAAACAAGTGTCGCGGTGTGGTGTAGTGGTGGTTTGGTAGTTTTAGACGCTTTAGGGACTTGTGATTCAGAGGTCCTAAATCAGTGATCTAGGGGAGTATGTGAAAGAGAAAGACGAGGAAAAACACATTTCATATCTCTAATTGAGAAGTCATTTGCCTCAAATAGTATTTTTTTTTACTATAAGTAGTGACTAGTAATTTTATTGACCAAAAATAAATTTTCATCAACTAATTTTCCTAGGCTCTATCAAATAGTCGAATTCAAGTACAATATTTGAAGGAAACAGATTCTAAGGCTTAAATTAACGCGTTTCAATTGCTAACCAAAGAAAGCAATTAACGTGCTTCAATTCAATTGTGTTTGTTTACCCATTTGCCAGGTGAGAAAAAACTGCAGATGGAACTTTACAATATTTGAAGGAGAAACCTGTATATTGTTTTGAATTGAAGGACTATACAGTAAAATACACCGTACTTAAGTTCCTACGACGTTCATTTTGCCTCGTCTATGTGATCACCACCCGCCTAATATGGAAAATCCAAAATATTTCCCTCTTAAATAAATGGCGCCAAGTTTAGTCCTGGCGCCAACTCTTCCCGCCGAACCCAACCCATCTGTCCACCATTTTCTCCTTATAAAATTACAACACAACAATCAGTTTATTGAACAAAAACCAAAACCCATTTCTTTCCTCCACCTGTTTGTTAAAATTCTCCAAAGAGGAAGAAATCAAATTAGTTTCACGCACACATAAATCATAGTAGTCCCACTGGGTCCCGGCAAGTTTTATGGCAGCAACCTCCCCCGCCCGCGCATCTACACCGACGTCAAGCTCAATCCGGATCGGGTAGATCCGCCCGTGCCGGTTACAGATGCCTTGCTGTCCTGGGCTCATGAGGCTCACTGGTCCATGGGTGGCCTTAGCTTTAAGCACCTCCGTCTCCAAGGTCGGATTGAAGGCAATGTGAACAGAAAGAGAAACAAATCAAGACCCAGATCAGCCGTAGCCCGGTAGCTCCTAATCTCAATAGCAAAAACAAGAAGGGTAAAAAGAGAGATGGTTCCGAATCGCCGCCGCCCGCTCCCAAGGCGATGAAGGGGAGAAAACTTATCGATTTGTTCGACGAGGACAGTGAAAAGGAAGTTAGTGAAGATGAAGAGGTGGTGGTGCGTGGGCGTAGGAAGATGCCAGTGAGAAAACTGGTGGGAGATTTTGAGAGGGTGGAGAACGAGAAGGTAAGTGATGTGGTGATGAAAGTGGTTGAGGAAGTAAACAGAGAACTCAGAGAGTAACAAGAAATCCAAGACTGGAAGGAAGAGTAAAAAAGGTGGAGAAAGTGAATTTGGTAGTGTAGTTGGGAAAAGGAGTTCACCCAGATTGGCTAAGCAGAAATCAAAATCAAGTTAGATCTGGAACTGTTTCGATTTTTTCCTGTTTTTTTTATCTGTGACAATGTTGATCCCCATATAGCTAATTGCAGTTTAGGACTTTTATTTATCTTGGTTATAAGCTGCTTCAGCTTCTGTGTAATTGAAAATTGAAGTTTTTGATAAAAATCTCACCTTCACCGTCGTGATTTAGCATATAGTAGATAGCACAACGAGAATTTCTCTTACGAATGTTCAGTGTAGGTAACTAAATTCTACATAACAACTTTCGACTAACAAAATACTGCCACTTAAAAAACGAATCACAAAATCATTCAACATTTTATCTGCTACATAGTGATACAGTTGATGCATGAAAATAAAATCTCTAGTCCATTCCCCATATAAAAGAAAGAGAAAGAAACAAGGAAAAAATTACAAGCTCTATTCTGACCTGGCTTCTGTCAATCCATTTCTGTCATGACAGTAACATAGGTCCTGAACTGTGATCACGCATTCTCCCTGGCAGCTGCTACGATGAAGGCCATATACTTTACTAAGTTGATCTACTATGGATTATATGTCTAGTAGAACAATGAAGAAATATGCTATAGAACAAACGAACCACCTTGCATTCGCAATCTTGCAGCGTAAATGAGAAATTCTACGCCCGAGAAAGAAATTAAAGTTCTAACAGAACTATAATTTACTGCCTCGGCAAGCACAATTCTTTCAAGTAATTGTTCTGATGAGCAGTTCCTTGGATTCTGGCCAACCTGCATGACTGGCTGGTGATGATCTTATAGATCGAAGGCGTTTCCCATGGCACCATACCAAAATCATCGTTGAATTCTTCCATTCCTTCGACAAAGAACTGCCAGATCAAAGCACCTGCCCCTGATCGCTTTCTCTTTGCAGACTTGTAGATTATATCTAAAATGCTTTTGTAAAGTTTCTCTCTTTGTGAAGGCTGAAAGTCTTTGTTCAAATTGGATAACCCAAATTCAGTAAAAAAGATGGGCTTATTTAGTTCATAGTGACCATCTTCAATGTGAGAAAGCATCCACTTGGAAACAAATGCAAGTTTATGTTCAAAAGTTGTATCATGGAACCTACAAAAAAAAAATCAGATGGAAAATCAGTAACAAATAAAGTACTAGCATGTGCAGCCACATTGATAATGAAAGGTGTGTGGCTGGTTTATAATCACAGATTTCATATTCTTGCTTGCATTTGCAGGTAACATGAGTAAATCGGAGAGCAGAGTGAAGATGGCATTCAAGTATCTTACCAATGATCAGGGTAAACATGAACAGAAGCAAAGTCGATGTCTGAGATCTTGGAGTTGCGAACAAAATCGGAACCAAGCATTGATGCCCAAGATTCTGGGTTCACAGTTAGCCTTTTGGGGGTTTTGGGACCATAAAATCCTTCCAGTCCCACTGTCAATAGATGGTTCTTATCGATTGATTTAACAAACGCTGACATTTCTTCTATCCAGTCCTGCAATTCCATCCATAAAGTTAATGCAACTCAGAAATAACAAATGATTTTTGGAGAAAGAGTTGGTTTGGGAAATGGGAGATTGATCACATCCATGAATTGTCAATAAATTGTAAGGTAATTTGAGAATGTAGATGCTTTGATGACAAGAAAGATGAACTAATAGACTTCAGATGGGGAAAAGAAAACTAGTTTTTTATGTACAGTATAAATATACTTCCAAGTTCCAAACTTCATATATGTCAGGCTTCTTCTAGTTTGGGGGTACAGGGCATACTAAAGAGTCAAGGAATTAAGTAATCCGTTTTTCTTGGAACGATGATAGAAGAGAACATTTTTTGTTTCCATTTCTATCAAAACCAGAAAGAAGCTCAACTAGTAGAGAAAGTTAATAACTTACTTGAAGAGTGTCACCTGACGGATCAGTCATGCAACGAGGTTCATTCATTAACTCCCACCCAAAAATGGTAGGATCATCCCTGTACTCGATGCCTGTGATGGAGTTCTTCCTTTTCAGCACAGTCTGGAACAAGAACTTTAATTAGAATTGACTAGATACTCCCACCATCCCACGGAGAAAATATTTATTATTTTTAGGCTCATTCATGTAATAAAATTTTCAAATTTATGCATGATGATGAAACCCAATTGGGTAGCTCAAATGACAATGAACATGAACACCTTTGGGGTTGATGTACTTGACAAGGTCACAAGTTCAGACTCAAAATGCAAAATTCTTGGAAGTGATTTACAACAAAAGAGGATTTGCTAATGAGTCACTAAACACAAAATTTTGGAAGGGAACACTGTTTTGTTAATTAAATAGCAACCATAACTTTTTAAATAATAGCATGCTGTTGGTAGAAATATCAGAGGAAAAGAACTGATCGTGATGCTAATGAGTTGTTTAAATTACATCTGCATGAAGCTTTTAAGAAACCATGTATGGAAGAAGGGTTCCAGTATTGATTATTAGATGATGACTATAACTACAAGAAAACAAATTATCTTATCCTTGTCCTACGTGAAATTCTTTTAACCATTGAGGAATCTGCAGTATTCTCTATAGATACTCCCACTCCCTTAAGCATTGTGTGAGGAAAGATTGCTTGCCTAAAATCCAGTGAAAAATTGCTTGCCTAAAAGGAGATATATTTACCTTTACATAATTCTTGAAATATTTTTTGATTGATGGATCGAAAAAGAAGGAATCATTTGAAGAGCTCAAGCCGACGCCTTCCTCCCATGCCCAATTCACATACTGCGTCTTTCCACCATATGCTTTTAAGTTATTGACAAGACTAAGAAGCAGCCTAATATTGTGCTGTCTAGCTTCTGCTATGACATGATCCAAGGCCTGCAACAATCACAGCCTTTAGAGAACAAACAGAATAATTTTGAAACTGCTACTGCAGCAATGATCTTAATCAAACATTAAGAACAGCAAACCACTAATTAGACTGTTGATAAGTTAGTTAAATTATAGATTCATTCTTCAGGTTAAAATTATTAGAGACCGACTGTATGAAGCGGAATCAACCTGGTCTTGGCATAAAAGTTCTACTTAAAATTTAATGATATGGGGATGCAGCCCCATTTTTTGAACACATTTTGCAACGGTCCAGTAAGTGCAAACCAAGAATTTGGCAGACAATGCAGGGGAAATTATGTAAAACAGAAGTAAACCTGCTGGTATTTATTTTTTTGAAATCGATCCTGATGGTCTTTTATTATGCAACTAGTTTAGGCTTTAATACGTTCTGCATGTACCTTTGTTTTGTATGTAGGATGTCATTTTCACAGAAAACCGTTTCATCCGGATTAAAAGGGACTAGAAGACATACCAATTAATTAAGCAAAGAAGCGTCTACCAATTAATTTTCTATGTCATGTTTGACATTTCCACATTGCTTTTTGACTTTTTCTTGACAATATCACAGTAAGAGCTATTCTTGCGTATAATCATGCTCAATCATCGGCAAATTTTTAAAAGCTATTATAGAAACAATCAAGAAAAACAGAATATCAAAGAACAAAATATCCCATCTCAACAAAAGATTTTAATAAAAAAATTAATATAACTTCATGAAGAAAATTCCAAAATTGCCACAAGATAACTTGTTGAAGAACTACAAACAAACATTGATTTGTAGAAAACAAAATCAAAACATCGACATAAGAATTATTCATTTTTTTTCATACCTGGAAAACTCTCTCATCAAATCTACCAGGTGAAATCTGGAGGGCATTGTAGCCACCATCACTGAAGGCCCAAGTTCTACAAACAGTGAGACCCATCTTGGCACCAGCTTGAAGCATTGCAGTAACCCTAGGTCGCCTATCCTCATCCACAGCATGGTTCATTAACCAATAAGAATTCCATCCATTAATGTAAAATGCCTTCCCATCTAACACAAATTGAGTTCCATTTCTCTGCACAAAATTCAGCTCTGCTTCTTCCTGATGATTTGTAATCCACAAGTCACCAAAGGACATGCAAATGAACGTCAGAAATGATGCAAATCCAAGAATTGGGTAAATTATCCCATTTCCTACCATCATTTTATGTTTTGGTCCAAACAAACTCAACACCATGAACCAATTTGGACAAAATGCCAAAAAGAGATGTTCTTTGGATACCCTTTTGCTTCTTTGTCTATAAACACCGACAATCACAAATATCCATTAACCAATACAAGATTACAATACCATCTCAAACCTACACCTATTATGAACAACGTTTTTAAGCCTGGCCCTGAAAAGGGTAGACTCAAAATGACTTGAGAGCACCTGAAATTTTCTCAATGTGGCTCAAACTGCAGACACAATAGCAGGAGATAGCAAGTAATTAAGAAAGTTGCCATCTTTATTAAGGTTGTGGAGATCTTATATATATAAAAAATGAGGGTTTGAACAGATAAAACAAGGCAATAAATGCAAAAAAGAAAGTACACCTAACAAGCCATGGATGGAAGAAAGTGTGTCAAAGAAAGATGAGAGAATGATGGAGGAGTTGCAGCAGTGGTGGTGGGGGGTTATGTTGTGTGGTAGAATGTTGGCATCAAAAACTGCTGGGTAAAACAGATCTGATATCTCTCAGTTTCCTTCAATTTTAATATTCTTCTAGACAAGTTTCCAACCCCATTCAAAGCCATGGGCCATATCTGATTGTGCTTTCCCCTCGGAAATCTCTCTCTTCACTATCTTCCTCTGTTAGATTCGATTAAATGTAAAGAAAATGGGGATATCTCAGACGTCATGTGCTCATGTTTTCTGGAATCTGAGTTTGGTAGAAAAAAAATTATGTGTTTTTGTTCAAGAGAACTTTTTTTTGGAAAATAGAAGTTAATGAGCATCGACTGATAAATAAGGCAAACAGAGGAAAAAATAAATAAAACATAGGTACTGAAATGGTGGTAGATCTTCAACTGCTACACATGTGAAAGCCAGGCACAGGACAATCTATAATTTGACACACAATGCTTATTGGCTTGGTAAAGAATTTGTGCTCTATTTTTCATCTTTTGCTTTCTCTTTATTCCTTATCTTTTGTCTGGTCACCAGTTTTACTTTTTTGGACAAATTGCAAAGTGCAGAATAAGAGAAGGAAATAAAATTGTTTAAATTTCATGATGCAACCTGCGTGAAATAACATGTAACAACTCGTCAATTCTGACTAGGTTTTTCTAGTACTCCTTTCTATTTCGATCCAATATTTGATGTCTGAAATGTTAAATTGGTGTTTGATCAGTTTTGAGAGTGAATGAATTTATGGTCCTAAATTAGAAATGCAATAAAAGTGGAAATTTATGTGCGTAGGGCTTTTTGGAGGTCATCTACGTGCGTTAGGGAGCTGTGCACGTAGATCATAATCTGGGTTGAACCAAGAAGTTGGGGAGTCGTCTGCGCACGTTGAAGCTTCATCAACGCACGTAGAAGTTGTACTACGTATGTAGTAGTGGTGAAATGCACGTTGATTTTAGATTTGATTTTTTTGAGTTATTAGAACGCACGTCTGCGCATTTTTTGAGCTAATTTGTGCATGCAAGACTGCCTCTACAAGTGTAGATGCCATGCAACACACGTAGATGGCCATGT
>CAODLS013067289.1:0-10482 GCA_948243855.1 Flueggea neowawraea | reverse complement strand
TAAATTTTCAGACTTGTTCCAGAGAATATATGCTTATCCAGTCTTTGTAAGTTCTACTTGTAAATTTTTTTTTTCAAAAAGTATATATCTCAGAAAAAGAATTAATAATTATTAATTTTGATTACTTAAAGGTCGGAGTTGGGCTAATGTTATTACAAGAATTTGGAGGAACCAGTGCAGTGAGTTATTATGCTAGTTCTGTATTTGAAAAAGCACGTAAGTGAATAGAATTTTTGATACCAAATTCTAAAATTGATTCAAAAAATATAAAGAAGTGTTGACATGGATTTTGGTTGCCATAGATTTTTCAACTACCATTGGAACTACAGGAATAGCTATTATACAGGTACATACATTTGATTTTTTTTTTAAGCAATGAACAATGAAGTTTGATTTGCAAATTTTAGTTTTGATGATAATATATTTATTTTACAGATTCCGGTGCCTATTTTGGCTTTTAGTTTAATGGATAAATGCGGTAGACGAACACTTCTTATGGTCAGAATATATCTCTGTTTATTTAATTTAAGAACTTTTGAGATAGTGTTATAAGTGGAATTAATGAAATAGAATTATATATTTTCAGGTTTCTGCTAGTATAGCGTGCTCAGGTTTAATCCTTGCTGGATTAGCATTCTTCTTACAGGTTTAACATATTCTAAAATCGTTTATCTTGTTAGTATTATTATTTTTTATTTCTATGATGAATGTTTGATGAACTTGAATTTGTATTCCTTGTTTTTGACTAAGCAGGATCACCATTACCTGAAAGAGTTCACTCCAATTTTGGCTGCAGTTGGTATATTGGTAAACCAATCAAGCTCAAAATTGCTGTTTTTTCTTCATATTTTGATTTTCACCTTTCTGTCGTTAGAAGATGCTTATAAACATAACTAACTTGGCAAATCGCATGTATCTTATTTTTTCTTTATTAATTTTTCTTAAAAATTACTTTATTCGACAGAAAGGCTTGTTCCAAGTTGCAAATATATATAATCATAGTCTGACTAATTTTACTGCTAGCAGGGTAATTTTGTGGGTTTTCAACTTGGCTTGGGTGGAATTCCATGGGTGATAATGTCAGAGGTATGTAATTTAACTCATTTGATAAACTCCTCTCATGTGTTTTTAAACAAACATTCAATTTGTTCCGCCAAAAAAAAAATCAAATTGGAAAGAGAAATATGTTTTTGTAGATCATATTCTGATCAGGAATCAAACATTCAATCTCTTAGCATTGTAGACAACTATGGTACTAGAGCTGACATTTTGTTTAAATTTCAGATATTTCCTATAAATGTGAAGGCCACAGCCGGTAGCTTAGTAACTTTAACCAGTTGGTCATGCTCTTGGATTGCTACTTACACATTCAACTTCATGTTACAGTGGAGCTCTGCAGGTCTCATTCAACACCTCTCTTATTCAACTTTGTATTAAACGACAATTAGTCAGATAAACACAGACCATAAAATGGACGTAGAGTCTGGATATCTCGTGGTTAAGATCATTAAAATAAATTTCATATTACTGTGGCTACAAGTTTTATACTTATGGATGCTCTGCATAATGATTCGCAGGAACATTTTTCATATTTGCTGCTGTGTGTGGGTTTACCATTGTGTTCGTTTGGAAGTTGGTACCGGAGACTAAGGGACGAGCATTGGAAGAAATTCAAGCATCCATTACTGGCATAATTCGACAATGACGATGAGACTGCTTAAAAGGGTAAAAGCATTGTTATTGATTCATGATGATGTATATTTGGCACAATTATACCAATTATTTAAGGCTTAATACATAAGTTGTCCCCAAACTTGTAGCCAGTTGGCGACTTACGCTCCAAACTACTTCTACCCTCTTACCTTGTTAACTTTTAGTCTTTTTACTTCTTGAATTAAGCCCGTCCAAATGAAGAATTCTCAACCACTTGTGAACATCAAATGGATGTCTGTTACGTTTGTTTTTTTGATAAGTCTTTTAATTGCTCCCAGGAAGATTGGAGCCTTCGACTTTTTGGCGCTGAAGTGGACTATAATACCAATACAAGTCCATTGGTGGATGGCTGTATCAGTAAAAAAAAGAAAAGCGCAGTACTATTTTCCTAAATATTTTATTGAGGCTTTAAAGCAATGGAAACCGACAGGAAAAAGGCGATTTTTTTTGTTTAATAAATAACTGAAATATTGTCAAAAAAAATAATTGAAATGAAAGTTGGAAGAGTGAAGTGAGACTAAAAGCATTTAAAAATTGGGCAAAAAATAAAATAAAAATAAGATATGGGATGACAATAATGAAGAACAAGTAGGATCCATATCTGAGGATGAGGTAGCTATTGCAATTATGCAGCCATGTCTTACACCTGCAATTCATCTTGGATTTTGTGTATATATATTCCCAGCATTCATTAAGCATAATCCGATATGTTTTTGTCATATTCTTAATAAAATTAAGATAGAACAAAATAATAAATGAGATTAGTGAGAAATACGAAAGATTAGCCCAAGAAGCTGTAAATTAAGCAGCTTGGCCAATTTTATAATCTCTTTTCACTGTTTTTTGCTGCTCTTGTGACATCCACTATTTGTTTTGAAATTATATATAATGGCAGCTACTACCATTCCAACTCCCATGGTCCCCAACCTTCTCTCGTTTTCTTCTCTTTAGCGTTGTTAAGAGACTTTTGTATTTTTCTGTTTCTTCTGGTTACAATTCTTTTAGTGACTTCGGAGGAACAAGAAATATACATAAAGAAAATGGATGAGAGAGATTGCACAGAAGTGACTTCTCTGCTTGTTGAAGCCGAGCCGATTACAGGGGAGTCTTCTTCTTCTTTTTCTTCTTCATCTTCTTCCATAACTCCAGTTCTTGTCCTCTGTACCTTTGTTGCTGTTTGTGGCTCCTTCTGCTATGGTTGCTGTGTAAGTATTCCCTTGTTGGATTCAAACTTTTATTTTTCTTGTTATTTGTTAGCCATTAATGGTACTGGTATATTGACTTTTTTTGACAAGTCATTTTATTTGCTCCTATTAGAACCGAACTCATGATCCTCAAAATTAAAATTAACTCTAATATCAATGGTATTAAGTTTTTCTTTAATAAGTTAAAATTTATTTGCTTCCACCAAAACTTGAACTTATTACTTTGTGATACTGCAGAAAATTCTTATATTAATGAGCTACGACTCCGCTGATTGACTATTGAGTATATTGTGTCTAAATATTACTACTTTAGAAGAAAGCGATATTCTTGGCTCATACACTGTTACTCTAATCTCTCAAATGGATTTATGCAGTTTAAGATGTCACCTGTCAAATGATTCTAGTCGTTTGGTAATTTAGTTGGTGGAGTATTTGATAATTGATAGAACAGTTAAAAAGATCTTTTAATCACAACATATTTAATTAAAATATGTGATTAATTAATGTTCAAAGGTAGGAGTTGAAGTCGTTAACTTGTAGTTAGGGGCACGAAATCACCCACCAATGACGAATTTTTAAATATCTTTGGAACTTGGGAATTAAGTGGTTAAGTATCAAAACAAAGTCAGCATCAAATCGTTGTGGCCCTAAATGAAGTGTTAATTATATTTTGAGTTGAAAAGAAGTTCTATTTATGGGTATAATTCCATTCCTCATCAAGCAACAAAATTTGATCATGAACAATTATTAGGTGGGACAGTCACTTTACTTTACAACTTTTTTTTCTTAAAAAAAATTCATGTTATATAGATTTTATTTTTATTAGTCAGTGTACAAAAAGGACATTTCTCTCTAAAATAAAGCTAATATTCGTCAATCGTTGTAAAAACATGTTACAAATCAGGGGTTATCATTGCTCTATTTATTCTTTTACCGACGTTTACGCCAAATGTCGCTAATTTGGTTGATATCACTAACGAGTTATTTTTGGCGGCGATATTAGGTTTTAGATACTGTTGTCACCGCTGCCAATACTTTTATGAATAGTGTTGTTTTGATTTTTTAAATCCCCTCCATTAATCTCTATACAATGACAAGTGTTGTAAAGCGTCGCAATAGGATTTAAAAGTGCTACCAGAACATGTCATTTAGAAGTTTTCTTTTCACAAGTTTTCGGATGCTGCGATTAGTCGCAACGAGAAGTCTGTTGCTTGATGTCGCAAAATTTACAGTGTAAAAATATATGCCTCATAATTTTCCTTTTTCTTATTTCAAATATTCATCTGATTTATGTTCATCAGCTAGGCTTTACATCACCGGCGGAGTCAGGAATCATGGAAGACTTGGGCCTTTCTGTCGCACAAGTTCGTACCAATTTCTGTTAAGAGCATATAATATAAGAATGTCATTCTATTCTGAGATTGATCCTTTTTTTTTTTGGGTTTCTGGCGTCGGTTTTGAGTGTCACAAAATTACAGTGAATGATTTGTGTTAGGTTGAAAAAATGTAGCAAGAAAATGAAGTTGCCGCTATATCATGGCTATAACTACAGTTATTAACAGCATTTAGCATACTTTTTACGCTGAAATGTTATCGCTTAAATTAAATTTAAATAATTTAATTAAATCCATTTCATCAACTGGTTTTACATTTTAAAAATTAGCTGCAATAGGCAAAAATTACAAGATATACATTATAATTTCTTGTCTTAATTAATACATTTGATGCATTTAAGTGGTCTGCATTTTGCAGTACTCATTCTTTGGATCAATAATGACAATTGGAGGAATGATAGGTGCAATTTCAAGTGGCAAAATTGCCCTACTTATTGGACGTAAACGAGTACGCTTTTATTCTTATTATTATTGAACAAAATATAATTAATTTTAATTTAGATTTTCAACTTATGTGAATTGCTTATATTAAACAGACAATGTGGTTAGCCGAAATATTTTGTATTCCAGGATGGCTTGCAATAACCTTTGCCCAGGTTAATATTCATCTCTTTGAAAAAAATTTCTTAGACTTGGTGCATGTTTCTATCTAATGCACCAAACTAATTAACAGTTGATATATGAAATTGTGAATAGAGTGAGATTGTTGATGGGGTCATGTACCAAACTTTGTAGGGCCACAATCTCATATGTCAACTGTTAATTAGTTTGGTGAGTAAGCGGAAACACACACTAAGTCTAGGTAAGAAATTTCCCTCCATCTCTTTTTTCAATTACTTAGGGCTCGTTTGACAAGCACAACATTTAGCATCTTGTGTATTTAGCATTTTGTTAAAAGACATCATTTTTCCCTATTTTTTTACCATGCAATCATTATTAATTATTATACAAAATATACAAAATACAAAGCATGCTACCTGTTCTAAACAACCCTAATATTCGATGGTCAACATGATAATTCAATATTTTGCATCGATATTACAAAAAAAATTATTGTATCTTAAAATCAATTCAATATCTAGGTTGCACCAAAATTCAACTCGTGTTTGGCCTGCAAAAATGGTATAAATTATTTTTTTTTTTCAAAGGATGCATTGTGGCTGGACATTGGAAGACTGTTAGTTGGAGTTGGAGTTGGCCTTTTGACTTATGTGGTAATTAATTGATGAACCCTTATCTCTTTTTTTTTTTCATTTTTTAAATTACATTAATATATTCTCTAATTGTGTTTTTGAAGGGAATTGTATTCTCTAATTTAGTTTTGCTAATTTGTCATAGATACCTGTATATATAGCAGAAATAGCACCAAAAAAAGTTAGAGGGAGGCTTGCATATACTCATCAGGTAATTAAATCTTAATTAGTCTAAGCAAATAAAGAAAGAAGTAAATTTGAGTGGTATTAATTATTAATTTTTTATTAATATTAATGTTGCTAATATATATGGACAGATACTGATAGCTTTTGGGTTTGGATTATTATATTTCATTGGAAATATTATCAGTTGGCGGTTCTTGTCCACAATAGGTATAATAATTAAGTACATAGTTTTCTATTTTTTTTAGTATGAAATTCAAATTGTGTGAATAATCAATTGGTACCAAATTCTTTGGACAATTTAATTTATCAATTAATTGGATTATTTATTTCAGGTGCAATTCCATGTATACTACAATTTGTTGGCTTGTTCTTTATTCCAGAGCCGCCTAGGTGGCTGGTGGGTATTTTCATTGCAGAATTTATTGGTGTTTAATTAATTAAATATTTTTTTGAATATTAAAAATAAAAATTTGCCAAATGATCTTTCACAGGCTCAAATGGGTCGAGAAAAGGAGTTTGATGCTTCCCTGAAAAAGCTTAGAGGGAAAAATGCTGATGTTTCTCAAGAAGCTTTGGATATAATAGTAAGCTATACTTTGAAACCACTTTTTTTTTAAAAAAAAAAAGAAAATTGTTGGTTTTAAAATTATTCTTAAGATTTAATAAGCAAAAATAACATGATATTTGCATTTACCATTAAAAAATTCTGATTCTCTCAAAAAGTATCGTCATATATTACAGCCTTTCAATTTTCATTTTAAAATAACCGGTAGTAGCAAGTTAAATGTTAGACTTTTTTCGATATTCATCGATAGAAAATACTGATGTAGTATCAATGCCAACTAATACGGTAATACTATTACTTTAATATCGGACTCGTTTGTTGATAATAATATATAACATATTTTTTATAAAATATATAACGTATAATATTTTTTTAAAAAATATGTTATTACTATGTTTTTTTACTATTTACTTATTATCAATTATTACAAAATATTATATACTATATATATTGTAGTACCACACAAACCCGATTGTCTTTCAAAATTGAAAAGAAAAGGAAAAACTTATAAATGTTTTTTTTTAATTGTTTCAAATATAGGACAGTGTAGAAACCTTTCAGCACACAACACAGGGTAAATTTTCAGACTTATTCCAGAGGAGATATGCTTATTCTATCTTTGTAAGTTCTTATAAATATTAATATGTAAAATAACTTTTTAAAACATTTTTTTTGAGATACTCGGAAAAAAAATCTAATCATTTTTATTTCTTAAGGTTGGAGTAGGGTTAATGGTATTACAAATATTCGGAGGAACCAACGCACTTGGTTATTATGCCAGTTCTATATTTGAAAAAGCTCGTAAGTGATTGAATTATTTGATATAAAAATTATAAATTTTCTTTTAAAATATAAATTTTTATTGCAAATAAAAGATAAAAAAATTGTTGACGTGGATTTGGTTTTCCATAGATTTTTCATCTACCATTGGAACTACCGCAATTGCTATTTTACAGGTATAGTTTGATTTTTTTTTAAATTGATGAAATTAATTAAGTTTGATGTGTAATTAATTTCTGTTTAAATACATCAATTTGGCAGATTCCGATACCTATTGTGGCTCTTAGTTTGATGGATAAATGTGGAAGACGAATACTTCTTATGGTTAGAATATATATAACTACTTTTCATTTTAAAAAATTTTGTGTAATTGATTAGTCAACTAGTGGAATTAATTAATTAATTAAGTGAATTTATTTTTAGGTATCTGCTAGTACAGCATGCCTAGCTTTGATCCTCGTTGGATTAGCATTCTACTTACAGGTTTAACCAAATTTACAAATTATTATTATTATTATTATTAAATATTTTTTGGAAAATTAATGTAATATTTGAAGAATATTGACAAGCAGGATCATCATTACCTGAAGGAGTTTACTCCAATTTTGGCATCAGTTGGCATATTGGTAAATTGCGTAATTCTTTTTTTTTTGGCAATTTTCTTTTCAAAGAAGATATCGACCATATATTATTACCATTTTCTTTTGATAAAGTTTATTTCAAGTTGCAAATAGATATAATTACAGAGTCACTAATTTTTAATGCAAGCAGGGTAATTTTGTGGGCTATGAAATTGGCATGGCTGGAATTCCATGGGTGATAATGTCAGAGGTATATTGTAATTTTTTTAATATACTACCTAGACCTAAAATTAAATATTATTCTGCGATTTAATACCAATAAATTACAACTATATTCAAAATTAATAAATGTTAAAAGTCTAGTAAATGTGAAGGAATGACACTTTTGTTTAAATTGCAGATATTTCCAATAAATGTGAAGGCCACAGCCGGAAGCCTAGTAACATTAGTCAATTGGTCATGCTCTTCCATTGCTACTTACACTTTCAACTTCTTATTACAGTGGAGCTCTCCAGGTCTCATTCAACACCTCTGCTTTATATAGTTTCATAACAAACGAGAATTAATTAGATGAACACGATCGAAATGTTAAATGGAAATTGAAACTTGAACACCTCATAATTAACATAAGAAAACTTCGTGTTAAATAGATATTGAAATGGCTACAAAATTTATACTTGCATATACATGCACACACAGTTTATTTTTTTTTTATAAAAAAGTATTGAGGTGGGTGATATGATTCACAGGAACATTTTTCATATTTGCCGGGGTGTGTGGATTTACCATTGTATTCGTCTGGAAGTTGGTACCGGAGACTAAGGGACGAGCATTAGAAGAAATTCAAGCATCAATCACCAGCACTCCATAGAAACTTTTAACAATACTTCACGTATTATAATTATATCATATTAGCTATACTATCTATATGTTTCATACGTGAAGTAAAATAGAAATTACGTGTAATCATCTCAGAAATTATCATGTCGATAGTGAGCAACATTATCAAAGTCATCATTATATATTACAACTTTACATGTCTGGAACAAAAGAGAGCCCCCACTGCATACACATCGTTACTTAATACAAAGGTCCCAATTGGGGTCCTGTCCAGAAACAAATGATTGTTGTCGCGACGAAAAGGGGTGTCAAAACTAACATATACCACAAATTTTTATTCCAAAAAAAAAATTATACAGGATAAGATATGTCATCTCCATATTTAATATTGGGATTGTTTTTGCAATAATTATTTAAATTTGCAAAATTAAATATTGTATTTTTAAACTAGATTTATAGTTATACAATTTAATCAATGGTCTTGTAACTCATTGATATTGGTCATAGATTCGATTTCTAGTGGGAGCAATTAAAAAAATTATACTATGAGTAATATCTATTTTGAGTAATCGTGAATCTTCTTTTCTTAATTAAAAATTTGAAATTTAAGTGTGAAAAATGTTTAAAATTCATGAGCATACGAAGTGAAGAAATCTCATACTGATTTAACAAATAAACAGTATAATAAATAGGTTCGACTTATTTACATCGATTCTAGGAAAAACTAGCAGTGGAGCAAGACCAGTTTTATGTTGGTCTTGCGAGCAAACCACGGTTGAAATGTCAACGGGAGTGCTCGGCTGTTTCCCAATCTAGATGCCACACGCGATCTGTGCAAGACTCATGACAGGAGGCCAAACCTCTCTCTCTCCCGATTGAGAGCTCTCTCTCTCTCTCTCTCTTTGTGTGTTCAAGTTGTCTATTGAAAATGAAGGAACAAAGCCCCTTATATAGGCCCTCAAACTGGCTAACGGCCTAATGGGCCCAACGACCCATTTCTTCCCTAACTCAATTGGACTTACCAATTGGTCTCGGTTCATGTCCTAGTTCACACCTTGACTAACCGAGTTTGATTATCCTTAATTGGGTTTTCCAATTGGTCTCGGTCCACGGTCTCGGTTCACACCTCGATTGACCGAGTTTGGTTTACCCGTCATTGGCAGACCGCATTTTCCAACAAAGAGATTAGGTGCGACAATGCTTAATAATAAGATGGAGTCATTTTCTTATTAATGAACGTTGTTATATGTTGTCGGAGTTGATCCTAATAACACGGCTAGCAAAAATCTGGATCGTCATTTTCAAGTCATCCGTTGCATGTGTTTGCTTAAATTTCTCCAATGTAAAGCTGCCTGTGAAGCAGACGCCAGCGAGACTTGATACTTACAGCCTTACAAGCCCAGTACCAGAGCCGAAATATTACCAATAGACCCTCAAATCCACAATGGGCCTCTTTGTGCAAATGAACACTGCAAAATATTGTGGAAATTATACCATATATATATTTTTGCTGAATCTCTAATTATACAAATCCACACTCTTTTGAACTCTTTCATTAAAGGAAGTTTTGGCAAAAATTTTTCAATCTTGAACAAATCTATTAACTGTATTATGTACATGCTTATCTGTATCCGTTAAATTTCGGTAACCGTATACATGCGATCATGATTAATTATATTAATTATCCATTAATTAAAAACAAAAGGAACCACTGCCTCGTCCTTCAAGTTCTTATTATTCACAACCTTAACAATGGTTATTTGTACCAACTGTTTACTCTCTTCAAAATCGTACCCTTTTTCCTCCCACAATCTCGTTGTTTTTCTCCGAAGCGACGCACTGTTTGGGTCCGACAACATGGAATTGCCACGCTCAACCGACATTCTGTCGCTCCTTCAACGATTTCTTTTTATTTTCTACGCTTTCCTTTAGCAAGTAATCATAATTTTGTATTAAACAAATGAGATTGCAAAATGTGTTTGGCGTGGTCCTCTATTTGCAAAGCTTCGATTCCGTACAACTCGT
>CAODLS013067191.1:0-10297 GCA_948243855.1 Flueggea neowawraea | reverse complement strand
TAACTCGAGTTATAAACCACTTGGAAAGCTCGAGTTGTATATGAAATTACTCGAGTAGAGGAACTTGAATCGTGCGTGAGATGTATAGCTTACTCGAATTATAATTACATGTAACTCGAGTTATATAGTCCCATAACAACTCGAGTTATACAATAAGTTTTACTCGAGTTGAATTTCCAAGTCTGATGGTTCATTTTTCTTCGTAACACTTGGTTCTTCTGGACAACTTGTTTTACTTGAGTTATAACATCCGTTTACTCGAGTTATGTATTGATATTTCAACTCGAGTTATTTATTATGATAACTCGGGTTAAATTGTCTTCTCATTTGTCTTTGCAAGTTCAGTTTGCTTATTGTCTCTGGATTACTTTGATTACTTGAGTTAAGTGTATTGTTACTAGAGTAAAGCATCCACATACACACATATAATGTTAAGTATCAAACTCAATTTTATTCATCATCAAAACCTAAAGGGATCCAAATGTTAACCACCATTGGTTCAACAATTCTCACTAGGGATTCTTACCCCTTTCTTTTCTGCTTATTCTCTTTACTCCTATTTTTCATGTGATTTTGGTTGATTACGGACTGTTAGCATTCAACATTTGGTGAGGCTCTCGGGAGATTTAGTCAGTGTCCTTTTGTTCAGTCCCAATTATTTATTTTGTTAGTTGCTCCACAACAATATTCTTGTGGGTATTTTGTTCTGTATAAATATTTGGTATTTAAATGTGATTTCTTATTTATAAGAATTTTATTAATATGAAATTATTGTTTTAAAGAAATTTGGATTTCTACTTTATTATTTTGTATTTAATGAATTTAGTTTGGTTTTGAAATAAATTAGTTTTAGTTTTATTCTCCGATACTTGCTCGAGATGGGTCGGGCTCTCATAGACGGTTCGCCTCATATGCCGATCATGATCCATATCGACCCAAAGAAAGACAAAATGGGTGACGTGGCAAGGATTCTAACATGTGAACTCAAGTGGCAAACGAGGGCAATTTTGAAAGATCGTGCCCTAGGGTTGTGATGCAATAGGAGGACTATTAAATACTCTTCAAACTTGCCTCATTTGGCATCTTTTGGATAATCTTTGAAAGCCACCAAAGAAAAATCAAGGTTTAGAGAGAGAAATGGTGCTTCTAAAGCGAGAAAGAAATCTTCTTGAAGAATCATTGGAGATTGTAGGGCATTTCTAATTAAGGCTCAAAGATGTAATCCTTGGGTGATTATTCACTATGTTATTAATGGGTACTCATGCTTAATATTATATATGTTTTCATTGTTGGGTTTTGATTTAATGATTTGATTTGTGATTGACTACTATTATGATTGACCACCACAGTAGTGTTATTTGATAAGCCTAAGTGATGGATTGAAACAAGAAGCTTAGGTGAGGTCTAAAAGCATTAAACTTATTGAATTTAGGATAGACATATCCTAGATAGGTAAGGTGCTCGACAAAATGCTCGAGAGAGCTTAAAGGGTCTAATTTAGTTAGGTTCAATTGAGAGAATAAGCCTAATGAATGTAGACACTATCTAATTTGACTCGAAAGAGATTCCAGGTGAACATAAGTGACAATTACACTCAATCTCTTAAACACCACCAATAGTATAATGAATATGAGTCTTATGGGGAGTTTTAAAGTCCTAACACTTTAATCATTATTAGTTTACCCTCAATTTGATTTCTTTGCTTGTTATTTGATTGTTTGCAAAGATGCCTAAATGTAAACTAATGGGGTCAAATGGTGGTCTATAAATAGATTTACAAGATGCCTTGGTGGAGGAGATTGAAACAAATTCCATAATCAAACAAAGGAATATTGTTTCCTTCTTCCAAGAAGCAAAGAAAATTCAGAAAGAGGCTTACAAAACATGGGAGATTGGCTCCCAACAAGGATTATTTACTAAGAATGAGAAACATATATATTTTGAAAGCTTTTAAGCACAATCTTATGGGGATCTAGCTGAAGTCCTTTGAGTTGTTTCTTGGTGCTTCACTCTTGGCTTATACGTGGCAAATGTTCTATTGTGATTTTTTTTTATAACTAGGATTCTTCAAATATAATCTCAAGGTTTATTTTTTCAACCGCATGGTTATATGAACTCTTCTACATGGATATTTTCTTAGATCATTTTTTGATCTAGTTGAATAAAATTACAAGGAAGATGACTAACAAAAATAATTCTCCTAAAGCTGCAAGAATTAAAATGCAGTCTAGATGTTTGCTGATTATGAAATACAATATAAATAATTCAAGAATTATGAGACATAAAATAAATAATTTATGGAGATCGAAAATGGCACAAAGTTAAAAAGTGGATGTTTTATGAATGTAATAAACATTGATATATTAATAAAAAGTATTGTCAATCAATTATAACATATTTTTATTCTTAGATTAGAAGCATATTGATTCAATTGACATGTTAAAGAAATTTTTTTTTCTTTTCTAGATCATATCCCTCGGTAATCATGCATTAGGCCCCACCCATTAGGTATTTTCTTCTTTGGGCTTGTCTACTATAGACTTGGAACCTTATAGTTTTATTCTTGAAAATGCACCTTAATGGTTTGAGGGAGCAAAGAACTTATAAACAACCATTGGTCTCGACTCCTAAGCGATATGGGGCATGATACTATAATAGCCCTAGTCGCGGGTAAGAGGGTTGGAAACACAGATTTTAGCTCAAAACATGTTTTGCTCCAATTCTTACAAACAACGTCAATTGTTGTTGCAATGAAATCCAAATATCGTGGTCTCTTTGTTTCCTGCAAATAAACAAAGGTCAGGGTTTAGAGATATGTCTCCCGAGTCATTCCGATGTTTAAGTTAGTGGAGGTGTTTTGATAAAGTTTTGAGTACTGTTTTGAGTCAATGGAACATACCTTACAATCATCTCAATAGAATCTATTTATGGAGCTCATGGAGAATGTGGAAGACATCTTCATGAGAGAATTTTTAGACTTATCAAGTTTGAATAGTAGATTACTTGATGATTTACTTGAGAAGGGCAACATCAAATAATGTAGGAATCAAAACGATAAGATTCTTTACTGCATCGAATATCGGAGTGAAAAATCTTGATCAGCCACACTGACAATAAAAATCATTATCCAACGATACCACGAATTAATGAAAATTGAATGGAAATAGTTGCAATCGTGTAAATAATCAAATTTCTTCAGTATAATTGTTTTCTTATTGGGGAATAACTAGACAATTCACCTAATAGATGAAGTTCAAATCTGATTACAACGGCATTCTCTAATTAGCCTTCTCAAGTTCATATCAAAAACCAATTCACTTAAAATCTTGAATTAATAGGTGATACTGATATTCTAATTGTAATCACATTTCCTAACCCTTAAATCTATAACCACATCGCAAGATTGAAACTCTCAAAGGCGAGATTATTTGAATTAACAAAGGAAATTACCAGGTTTAGGGTTTGATTCTCTCATAAACAAGATCAGCGAACATGAGCAAATTAATTTCCTCCTGTGCAGTTCACGGCTCACAGCATCGATCACGCAGTCCATATTTGCAAGCACAAATAAAGAATGATTCAGGACTTTCAGATTCAATGCACCAGATCGGCATGGAAAAGATAACTAAAGTCACCCTGTAGATTTAACTTGTTGAAATTTCACTGATAGAGATATAGACACATTGTTTAATCATCATATCCTCTTAGCATTAACACAAATAATTGGGTGTGCGCGTTTCAATTGTAATTAATCTCTAACTTATTAAATTCTTTTGTAATAAAACAAAACTATATAATTGAATTAGATTTCAAATAATATGCATATCAACATGTCCAATACTCAAGATCTGAAGTTGAAAAATTGATTATGAATCTGCAAAACATGCATTAAACTAAATGAAACATCCTAATTGGAAAATCAAAATACTCACATGCACACATAAAAAGAGAGAATTAGAGAAAGAGAGAGAGAGAGGCGGTGGTGGGGTGACAGATAGAGAGTGAGCACGCAAAGCTTCAAGCATGAATTCATGCAAGAAAGTGCCATGTGTGCTCACTCTCTTCTGTCACCTCCCTTACCCTTTTAATTAGCTTAACCCTTTCAGCATAATCTGGAAATTCTCCTTTGTCGCCAATCATGTTGCGCCAGAAACCCTAATATTTTTTTATGAAAAATCGAATTCTTGAATTTTTATTTAGTTAGACCTAAAGGATCTAGGAAATACTCGGAAAAAAAAAGAATCATAAGAAAAGATTTGCGAACATAAGAAAAGATAGGACTACAAAGAGTAGTCCAGCTTAGCAGAAACCCTAATTAAGTTAAAACCCTACAAGAACTGTTCCATTCAAAGAAACAAGACTAGTCACTTCTGGAACAATTCTTATCTATAAGTGTATACTGAGAATGTGGGTTGAAGATGATGGAGCATAGTAGGCCCTTTATATAGAGTGTGAATGGGAAGCGATGATGCATCACATATGGAATAAATGTGGGTATAACTTTGATTGGTCACTCTTAATATTATAATATAATGGCCATATGGAACCAATTAAGAGAGAGAGACAGAGAGAGATATCCAAAGAGGCCAAGACGTTATCTTCATCCCTTTCCCTTACAACCCTAACCATACACATTTATTCAATTATTGTTACCAATGCATCTTTTAATTCTAAATATCTAATCTCCAATCAACACTTTCTCTCATTTATTCAATCCTATATCTGCTCTGCTCAATCTTGTCTCCATGGATGTTTTGTATGTATTTATCCTTTCTTTTTTTTAAAAAAAAAAAAAGGTGCACTCACTAATGCATCAACTCAATTAGACTAGTTATATGCGTAAGCAGCACAACGCAATTGTCAACTCAGTTAGATTGATCTTGTGGGCGAGTGGTAGAATGATTATTATTAGTGCAAAATAGGCTATATAACAAATATTATGCAACAATGGACGAGTGAGGGAACAAATATTGTAATAAGGAGAATTACTATTAACTCTAAATAAATAGGTCTCTCAAAAAATACGGATTTTGGAATAAAAACTTATAATTATTAGTTTTTGTTTAATGTTTCAAAATTTACAATTATATGGTGAAATCCTTTGTATTAGGGAGGATAAGTTTGGATTTTTTTTAATTTGTATTGAGAATATAAGAATATCAATAAATTATCGATGATAACAATGAAATAGTAAAGATACATATTTGATATATAAATTAAAAAGAAGAAATTAAAAGTTGATTTATACGTTAGGATTCCAAAAATATATGGAAGGTAGGGCTTTTACCAGTCGACTTTTTTCATTGCATTAACGGTATTCGTAAACTACCACATTATTTTTGTATTCATATTTATGTTATGTCGAATTATCGACTTTAATACAACTTATTATTAGGCCTTTGTGAGTCTTTGAAAAGAACCACATCACATTGTTCTACTGAAGAAACACAAAATCGGGCTTGAGAGTATATATTATCCAAAACTTTAAGATGTAAGATTAATACATGTCCTTACCATTGATATACCCTTCGCACCTTCTATATCTATTCATTATGCAAAGATGCATGTCTCTTTCCTTTCACATTTGCATATCCCCAACAATGTTATTATTTTTTTTTCCTTTTGCGATATATACTATTATTTAAGTCTGCCATTTGAGCATTTGCACATTATGATTTCGATGTTATTCACTTTTGAAACACATGAGAACTGATTCATATAAACGTCATCTATTTTGAGCGTTTGCACAACTATAATATGGACGATATTCATTGTTATTTTACATCTCATTGTAGACTAACATCTTCTTTGAAGAAGTAAACTCCAATTTATCCGAACAGAAATACAAGGAGTTTTCTGTTTGTTAAAAGAGTTTAGCTTCACTTTGTATCTGTCCCTTAATTATTCAGTAAAATGCAAGTGGAATTCCATATATAGCTTAGAATGTTCCATTAATTTCCAAAAAAAATCAAAATTATTGTATAATTTTTTCCCTTCTATAGTCAATAGTATAAGGTCACCAAGAACCATAAACTTTTTTTTTATAAATCATTTTAATTGCTCCCACTAGGAATTGAATATTAAATCACTTTATTTGATGTCAGTTGAAATTGAACTCACGGTCTTAGTGCGAGAGTTGATTCTATTACTAACAAGTTACAAATCCTTTGGTACCATCTATTTAATTGGGGAGTATCTATCCAACCATTACATTTTAAGATATTACTTAACGTACCTATCAAAAAAAAGTTATAACCTATTGTACATAAAACATTTTTTTTATAAGTACAGTACAGAAAACTTGATCCGCTCTTGCTAAAACAGCTCATGAGGAATCATCTCGTTGTTTTAGTAATTAGTTTCATAGGAGAAAAGTAATTTTAGAACTTCTTATGTGTTCTGTTCTTCAAATATTGGGATGCATAACTTGAACTGATGGACATATACTTTAATCTCTTTGGCCATTTAATCATTGGTTTTATCAGTAATTAGTTAGTTTATAATTACAAGAATAACTTCTTCTTCTTCTTTTTTTGATAAATAAATACTAGATTAACTGAACCTAAAATTTTAAGCTTTTATTCTAATTTTCATGGTATTTTTCGCATGATTAATTAATTAACATTAGTCATAAGTATCAAGAATCAACCCATCTAACAATTTAAATTTATAAATGAGGACCGTTGATAAGCATATTATAAACAAAGGCCGGAATTTGATTACAACCATATTCTCTTGATAAAAATACATGCCAGCTAATGACCCTTTACCGAAATTTCAACATTCATTTGGAAGAGGGAGATGCCACTTTGGCATTAATTAATTAAACATGAAATTTATGTCTCAGCTCAAAACAACCAACTATAATGGCTGGTCCCTTACCTTTGGAAAAGATAAAGAGAAAAAATAGATAAAAAGAAGGCAAAGAAAGATGAGTTGTGAATTCATGATCCAATGACAGATCAACAGAGACTCATTAATACTAACCCACGCAAAGATACGGCGCTAAAGTAGCTTAAAGTATATATGCTTTACATTAATTAAACTAAATAATTATGTAAAGAATCATTGACAAAATGCTCCAACCATTCACTCCATTTGGTGGGTTTGTGGGACGTCATTCCTTTTCTTCATTCCTTCTTGAGTATTATTATTGTAACTAGATTTGACCCTTGCATAAAGTAGCTAAATCGAAATCAAACTTAAATAAATTCTCTTAACTTTTCATTATTTGCACTTTCATTATGCATGCGTCCAGTGTCACGTAATCATAGCTTGATCCAATTAAATGATACCAATCATTTGGCCCAAATTAAGCTCACAATTGGGATTCTATATATTAAACAAATCTACTTAATTACACACTCAATTTGTTGTTTGATATAGTGTTTCGTTAATCTTGGAAATATTTCTTTTTAATAAGTCATTTTATTTACTCTCACTAGAGATTGAACCCTCGACTTTTTGACATTAGAGTTTATTCCAGTATCAATGAGTTATAAACTCATTAATAATCATGGACATGTTATATGAAAAGAAATAAATATTATAATATTATTAACTTCTCTCTAAATATTTGTTAAAGTAGGTATTTTTATTGGAAATAAATGTTCTAATATTACCAGCTTCTCAAAATATTTGTTAACAAATTTTAGTATATATGATATATCTTCAATCTTCAAGACTTTGTATATATTTTTTTATACAAAAGTAGGTGACTATCATGAACATTAGAGTATACACTAAACCAACAGTTTGTTAGTAAGTTTTGTATACACTTGGACTCTTTATCAAGACATTTTTTGATAAGTTATTTTATTTACTCTCACTAGAAACCGAATATGCGGATCTTTAGCAACGAAATTAACTATAGTACCAATAAGTTAAAAGTCTACTGGTATATGTATATCAAGATATGATTCCCTTGATTTTCTAAATAATTAAAAAAGTATAGATTTGCATCTTAATGTTTAGTGAGAAATTAAAAAATAGTTAAAAAGTATCTAGATTTTCTCTTCTTTTCTTTTAATTTCTTTTAGTTTTTCTTTGAGTGTTTTTTGGTACTGCAAATAGCCTTTTGCTGTGGTATCACCGTCCTTTTTTCAATTTTTTTTGTTTTATTTATTTTCAATAAAGATAAATCTTTTTTTAAGTCTGATTTTTGAGCAATTAATTCATATCTTTTCGTTGGCTCTACCTCCACCACTGTCTCTACTTTTCTGCTTGAACTTCGAAGTGAGATTGTGTTTACTGCTATTGTGATGTCTTTTACTTGCTATTTTGTTTTGAGTCATTAAATATTTCTTTAGTTGTTTTGTTTTTCCGAAAGTTTAGTTTTAAACTAAGTTGCTCTTAGGAAAATTGTTTATTTTAAACCAATTCCATTATACTGTAGTTTGTATTTAGTCATTGAGATTCTACTTTAGTATTAAAACCATTAAAATAGTTTTTAAAAATATCATCTCAGCGTTATCTTAACCATTTTCATAATTTCCAATTTTATCGGTTGTCCCCATTTTCATAATTTAATATGATAAACATCAAAACTTAATCAGCTAGTGCTCTGTTTGTTTGGGGGAAAATGTTTTCCCCATTTACTGGTGTTTGGCATGCACAGGAAAATTGGTCAACTGAAAATTGTTTCATGGTTAATGAAAAAATTGGTCTCGTGTGAGAGAAAAATGACTTTCTCATGATTTTTTTTTTGGAAACCAAACAACAGTAAACTTTTTTTGGCAAGTTTTTTATATAAGGAAATAATGAACCAAGAATTCATTTTCTATTAAAAAAATTCTTAGGAAAACATTTCCCTCGTAACAAATAGAGCTTTAAGTGCCTTTACCAATAGTACACTTAATTAAAGGAAAAAAAAATTCAAGGCTATCTATACATCTTCAATTTATTCCACAATTTAAAACAACTTTAGGAAAAATAGATAGAAAATAATAATGTATGTGTCTGAAAGTACAATTGATAAAAAGAATTCTGAAACAAAATTCATTTTTATCAAATTATTATTTTTTAAATCCTTTTTAATAAACATACGAGTAATATTAAAATCGTTTTCAGTATTAAAAAATCGAAAAAAAGAGTTCAAAAATTGATATTTGGCAGAATCCAATAAAAAAAGCACTTTTTTTTGTATAGTCTCACCATAAACTATATTATATGGTAGAAGGTATATATGAAGCATGTCGGGTAGAAGTGAGTCACATTATAGACGAGAGTATTATGATGATTTTAGATAGTTACTTACTAATTGGTGGGATTTTTGTACTTGCAAGTTCTGATGATGATAGGAAGTGGGTATCGTACAATATTAAAACTTTTCCCATTATGGAAGTGGGCATGAAAATAAAAACTTATCTTAAACTTTCCCTTTTGGGAGTGGGAGATGAGGCTATTGCTTACATGTACATGCTGATTCCCACTAAGGAACACAAATCTGTTATTATTGAAAAGAAAATATTTGTCCGAAAGATATTGTTTATTAACTCGAGTAATTTCTTTTTGGGAGCCAAACTAGAGTAAATTTTTATTCGTTTTAAATTACGAAAATATATATATTTCAATATATTTTGAAGATATTTCTACAATTTAGTAAAATAATAATTAAAAAACTATTGGCTCAGTTCTTAATTAGAATACTGATTTTAATTAAGTGGATAAACTGTTAAAAAGTCAAGTGTTTAAATTTAAGAAAAGACATTCGTAAGAGAGAATAAATTGTTGATTCTCTAATTCTTGAAGTGGTCACTTGCTCTTTGTAAAATGAAATATAATTCATAAATTAATAGTTAACTATGAAAATTTAGTAAGTTTATAGTGATATTTTCCCTTTTTCTAATGAAATACTTAATAATTTCGTTGATCTGTAATGTCTTGAGCTAATAACAAATAGGAAGTTTGGAGGGGTGATGCCCCACAAACCCGATTAGTTGACCATATTTTTACTTTGTTAAAAAAAGTGTATTCCATTTGCATGATTGCATCTTCAATTATGAGCATCTTTTGCCACATGTAGCACGTCGATTCGATTTGATTTGAAACTCCTTTTTTGAAACCCTAATCCTAATGGCATGGCATGCCAGTAAAGAAACACATTTTGGTCACTCTCTCTCTCTCTCTCTCTCTCTCTCCCTCCCTCCCTCCCTCCCTCTCTCTCTAGCATGTTCTGATGCTATCTTCTTCCACTTTCGGCAAGCCATGAAAAGATATGAAGCGTGGGGAGATCGTTACAAGTGGCACTATAGGGCTTATCGCAATTTGTTGGCTCAAAACCATCCATTAGTTTTCT
>CAODLS013067014.1:0-10607 GCA_948243855.1 Flueggea neowawraea | reverse complement strand
AAATGGGGATTATCCCCTTAACTGAGCTGGTCAGAAACTAAACAAGAAGAAAAGAAATAATAATCATTTTCATTGGCAATTAGGGGTGAACAAGAAAACATAAAATCTCAAATCTAACAACATATAACCACAACAATTCCGTTGATTCATCTAAGGGTGTTCCTGAACAAATTAACCAGTCCATGACAAGTGGAAGAAACTGTACTATTTTTATTGGTTTGAAAATATTTTGAACCGTAAAACTGTCAAACTAGTCCAGTGAACCAGTTTTCATATTTTAATTTGTTTTTCAATAAACAAATTGTTACCATACCATCATATTTAAAAGATTCTCTTCCTTCAAACATGACATAACACAATTAACAAAAAACATTAATTTTAATTACAAGATCTTTTGCAAATAATTTACCCAAGAAATATATTTTATCTTCTTATCATTTATGCACAATTAATATACATATAAATTTGCATGTAAATGTGTAATATTATAGTTAAATTCATTTTAAGGCGGGAAACTTTTCATAGAACAGAAAAATAGTAGCATGCATGCACAAATATATGTACATTAAAAGATAATTGTTATTTTTTGTATTTCGCAAAAAAATTACAATTACAACGTATATAAATATATACATACACCAGTCAGATCTGTTGTCCATGGTATTAGATAATCAAAACAAAACTGGTTTCTGTAGAAATCTTTAACTGCAAGCAGATTTGACTGTTTAGGTTGACCATCATTACCAGATTACTTTATCAAATTTGGACCATTTAGTTGATATTTTGACTTTTTTTTTTGGGTTTTACATGATCACCACTAGCTTATATTTAGCGTTCTGATATGCACAACAATGTAAAAAAATTAAGAAGACTCCATACATATAAATGGAAAGATAACTCCCACAAGACAAAAGTACCTAATGTTGTTCGTTTAATAGTCTACCAATATGATATATACTAAAATACATATACTTTAGGAAACTTAGGATTCGGTACATAGAAATTTAAGGATCCTTCATGATTTAAAGAGATAGAGGATTTAAATAGCTCTTGCTTATTGACTACAAGTAGTAGGAGGAGGAGGACGAGGTGGAGTGGAGGAAAGAAAAAGAAATACATTAAGAAATGTGCTTCAAACTAAAGAGGAAAAGAAGAAGGAAGTACTATGCAACTCCTTCAATAACAAATTGGAGGAAATGTGGGACTTATATCCATATCTACCTTAATGTCACTTCCGCGAAAGAGAATAAACTCATACACCTTATCACTAGGTGGAGTTTGTGGGCCATCTTTTCTTCGACCCTCTGTCCCAAAAGACCCAACTGCAATATCATTTATATGGAAAAAGGTTAAAAAAGACAATTAAGATAAAATCACTAACATCGTACAAATGGAAAACAACATGATATTTACTTTACAGCACCGTAAATACATTGGTCAAATACTCCTGACATTAAACATTGTAAAAAGATGCTCTTATCTCAATTTCATAAACTGCGTAGTTTAAGTGATAAAATAACCGGAAAAATAAAAGTGTTATACTCTATCAACTTGTCATGGGAAAGGTGGGATCTAGAACCAAACAAGTATTCATTTAGTTCTTATAAAGCAAAAACAAAAACAAACAATAAATGAGGTAATCAAATTTTCATAAACATTCACATGAAAAGAATGTGCTCACAGGGCATTCAAATATAGAAAACATTATATAAGTCACTGATATCACATCATTACATAGAAGAACCATCAATGTAGCAAAGTGCCTCCATAACTAACAGAAACTCATGCTTTTAGACAGGCAGCCAACTATTCTCACAAAAAGCAAGGACATAGATTCCATGAAACATTACATGGACAAAAAATCTCTAGAATAATTCAATTCTTAGGTAAGAGAGATACAATGAATATATTAAAGAACATACTAGCTCAAGTACTACATTGCAAAATTCATGTATTCAATGTTCAAATGAATTTGGGCAGGAATCCGAAAGTTTGTTTCTAAGGAACATAAAGAAGGTTGAGAAGCGAATAAGGAATAAAATCAACTTTTTATTTCCTCGAAGAAAATCATCCCCTTTAATTCAAAGATACAAAATCCTAGGAACGAGATGCAAAAACTTTGAGATTTCAAAATCAATATTCTTCTTTCATTGATGACTTCACCAAATAAGGAAATAGTAGAGATACAATTTTGTAAAAAGAATGAAATCAAACTAATGTTAATCAATCCTACTTCTTAAATTAAATTTAAGGATTAAGAAGAAAAAACATTGGAAAAGCAAAAATTTGCAGCACATAGACAAATATGATTATTTTCTTATCCCCTCTCCTGACAACCAGGAAACATTGAAAATTCAGTGTCACAAAATTATGCATTTGTCGCAAGACTCCTTGATCATTTTTCAAAGTCAACAGAATTGACCTGAAAACTTCAATAAAGATAAATGCTGCTAAAAATACTTACATCCAAGTTAAGGATCAAAACTACTCACATACTTATGTTCAATAAGGAGCATCACATCTTAAATCCACTTATCACTCCACAAAACATCAAAAATTTAGTACTTAGGCACGTTGCATTATGCTGACATAACAAAATGGACTTGATCATCAATTTCCATGACATACTAATGCCACAATCTAAGTTCTACAAAAAGTTCACACTACAATTACCCAACATTCTATTCATCCAATAACATATTACTCAGAAAAAATAACTTGTAAACGAAAAAAAAAATTACCTACAAATAGCAACAAGAAAATCCACGATTAAAACAGAAAGAAAATGCCACTAAATACAACAAATTTATTCCTCATAAACGTTTTCTTATCAAAAAATATCACCGCCAGTCAATTCATTCGAGCAGCTATTCTTGAAAAAGTACATTGTAACCAAAGAAACTCCGTCTTTCTACGCATAACACAAAAATTAAAACCTAAACTAATAACGAAAACTGCAAGTTCTTTGTGAACATTTACAACGAAATGTAAGCGAAAATCAAAACGAATACAAAACAGAGTATAATCGTGAAACGCACCGTTTTTAAGGCCGATGGAGGAATCTTCAACGCTAAGGCGATAGAGGATGCCCTCGTAGCGAATTTCGTACTTAGAAATGAGACTAATAAAGCTTCCAATGTAAGAATCTCCCGCATTTGCGGACGGGGATGATGACGAAGTAGACACCATGGATGCCCAATATTATTATGTATGAATCAAACATAGGTTTTTTGAGGGAAGATGTTTCGATGAAGGTAACGGTTATTTCGACGTTGTTAGGGTTCGGTTCTGTCTTCCCTGCGTATTGCTTTCTTTCTTTATTTTTTTTTTGTTGCACTTGTGCTTCTTTATGTAGGGAAAATCAAACTTTTATATCAAATTAAAATGTCAAATCTGAAAAATTTCATCACTAGATTCTACATGTAAAAACTGGTACAAAATGTTAAACATACATTAGAAATGTCACTTTTCGAAAATTCCCGAGAAATTGAAAAATTTTCACAAAAAATCGACTTTTTAAAAAAGTTCAAACAAATTTAATTTGCAAAAGGTGTACAATGATGTACAAAAGTGTATACTAATGTACATAGGTGTATAAGATGCGGTGCACATAAGTGTGTACAAGTGTACACATGCAATTTCAATTGGTATACACAATTATATTTTCAGGTGTACATAACTGTACACAAGTGTAAAAATATGCACCAGGGTACTTAAACTTCTTTTGTATACATTTTTTCTAATATAATTATAGGTCGGTATAATTTTCAGTATTCAACCATGAAAATTCAATATTGTAGCATTTAGGGACTATTTTGAATTTTTTTAATGAGTGGAGTTTAACAATTTTACAATATTATAAGGACCGAAAACACTATAATATTCGGACCTACAATGCCTAGCGTCATTCACACCATCCAACGAAGTAACCATTCACGACGTCGCCACTCCAACGCCTCTTCATTACAGATCGAAGTCGTCATTCCAGATCGTTGCTACCACTAACCTGAAACAATCAAAGTCGGCATGGATTTGTGAACCTAGTGGTTAGATCGACTTCTCTCTCTTCGTGATCTCTCTCTCTCAAACCTTTTAGATCAATCATGCTCTCTTCGACGACCGTGGAGGAGAGAAAGAATGAGAAGAGAAGGATATAACAGAGAGATTGTGGAGTGTTGGTGGCAATGGAGGAGAAGTCAACAGAAGAAGAGAGCGAAACAAATAGAGACAAAGAGAGAGAAGGCAGAGAGAAGAGAGAAAAACGAGATTTTGGATTCACATGAGAAAACATGTTTTAAAGGATAAAAATGTGATATTTCTAAAATTAGCATTCTAAAATATGACACATTAGAGAATATGTATCTATATTATGACATGGTAAAAATTACAAAACACGGAGTGACACATTTTAGAATTGAGAGTTTAATTGTTGCAACCCGTGTAATTAACTCCTTTGGGATTTATGCAAGAGAGATTTTAAAGGAAAGTGTTTGCACGAACATATTTTTCGCCCTACTGAACAAAAGCTTGTCCCTATCAAGGCCTCAAGAAATCTTTTATATCATTCCTTCTAGAGCAAATGCCATGACCAATATTTGAATATAAAAAACGTCACTTTTGTAACCTACTTAATATAAAATCTCATTGAATATCCCGCACGTTTCTATCTCCTCTGCCTTTCTCTATCTCTCTCTTTCTCCTCTCCTCCTCCTTGCTCCACCTCTCAAATAATATTCTGCAACCACTCCTGCCATGACCGATGAGGAAGAGAAGGCGGATCTGGAATCACCTTTATCATCATAATTCGCGATCTATGATCGCCATCGTCTAATGAGATCCACATTATAACAGATCACGAATCGGAAAGATCAACGAGCAATCGTTGCTTCACCATCAGAGTAGTGGCGGTGCTAGGATTTTTGCTTAGGAGAGGCTAAAAAAATATTGCTCAGGTGGTAAAATACCTTATAGTTAAGTCTTTTCCAATGGTAATACAAAAATGTATTGATAACAAAATCATAATAGAAAAATGCATTTAATAGTTGTAAGTATCATTTTCTTGTATGACTTTTTCAAATTTCATAATCTCCAATTGGACAAATCCAATCTATCATCTTAAGAATAACGCGCAACAACTTATATCAGTGGTTTTCTCATATTTTTTTAGTTTAGTTTGTCATATAGTAATGTAGAATACATTTCTAAAATATCAAATATGGGTAACATTGTAAGTGCTGATCTGAGAGGGTGGTTTGATAGTCGTAAAAAGAAAGAATGGCGTCCTAAGGAAAAGGTATGGAATGTATGGCGAAGGAAGTCAAGCCAAACTAGAGGAGATTCCGAGGAGGCCCTCACAGTAAATAGGAAATTGATAGGAGGGGCCGAACTTTGTGAAACGAAAAACCCCATAGGGAGGTCCATAGTGCTAATCGAAAGTAAGACTGAAAAGAACCTAAAATTCGTATTCACCCGGGTACCAGGGGAACCGAACCATTGGTATATATCTAGGTCCAAGGCCACCCTTAAGGAAAAAATACAAGAACCCAGAAGAGGAGGTTGCAACGGAAGAGGTTGATTGAAAGATTAGCACGAGAAAAATCAGATGAAGAAACTTTCAAAGGAGAGGCCAATGAACTAGAAAAAGGAAGTAACAACAGTCACTCAAGAGTTTAAGGAAAAATCCAAATTTAGAAGTAAGTCTACTGAAGATGAAGATACCGAGTCCGTAGATAGAAATGAAGGAGGAGGTACCTTTATGTTTTCTTATGGAAAAATAAATGTTAGTTTCGGTTGGTAGGCTGATAGTGTATTGAAAGATTAGTATGTAGGTGAAATACCGATAGCGTATTCTGCCATGGCTTCTTTGGTCTTAGTTGGTGCTTTTAGAAGTATAAATTATACTAGAGAACATGTGCCAGAGGAGGCGTTGGAAGAAACACCAGAGGTACTAAAGTAAAAAAGAAGATTAGCAAAAAAGGAAGTTCTCCCCACACGGGAAGATGTTGAAAAGCCTCTGCTAGTCTTTGACAAACCCAGAGGCCCGCTACACACCAAGCCTTTATACATTAAGGCTCATTTGAATGGAAGACCTATGGATAGTGTCTTGATCTACAACAGTTCCTCTATAAACATCATCCCTTTGAGGATGCTGCCAACTTTGGGTAAGAAGCAGAATATCTGATTTATACTGACATGTCAGTTTTTGCTGTTACATGAAATGTCTTGACGCCTCTAGGCATCGTTCCTCTTAAGGTCATGGTAGGATCCAAGACAAAATTATGTGCTTTCTTTGTCATCAATACCACAACCATTCACAAGGTCTTGTTGGGGAGGGATTGGATTCACGCAAGCTTGTGTGTGTCGTCCTCTTTCCACTAGAGTTTTCTCTTTTGGCACAATGACAAAGTAGAAATGGTAAGAGCATATGGGAACCCTTTTAAAATGGAGGTACATTTCCTGGATGCCTATTTCTACTATGAAGACATTCAACCAATTACTTTTAGTGGACAAGACAAATAGGGACATCCCACCACCGTACAATTTTCGGAAGATAGGATCTTCCACATCAAAGGGAAAAAAGGTCCACAAACTTCTAAGAACATTGTGCCTTTGGTTAGGCGATGCGTTCTCTGGCTATCCAAGATTTCCATGGATAGACAACCCACAGGAGACAAAGGGATGACAATAGCTGCATCGATCATCTGTAAAATTACAGTGCAGTAGGTTGTGGAACAATTATCGACCATTGAATTAATACAACTGTGTGGAGCAGAATTGGTATATGAAGAAGAGCTCGAGGACATGGACGAGATCCAATGGGAAGAATTAGACTTGGCACCACAAAAAATGGAAGATGATGGATTGCAAGCAAAAGACCCCCTGATTGAAGTAGATCTTGGCACGACAGGTAACCCCAAAATCACATTTGTTAGTGGAGTGCTTGAAGGAAGCCTTAAGGAGGAAATCATAGCCCTTCTAAAGGAGTACAGGGATTGTTTTGCATGGGACTACAAAGACATGTCATGTTTGATCAGGGGCTTAGTTGAGCACCACCTCCCCATCAAATCAGATCACCGTCTTGTCCAACAATCGCCTAAGAGAATGTCCAAAGAATTCGAGCTCAAGGTTAAATAGGAAATTGAAAGATTGTTAAAAGTATGTTTTATTAGGCCTGCAAAATATACAAAATGGTTGGCAAACATTGTTCATGTAGTAAAAAAAAGGAAAAATAAGAATTTGCATTAACTTCAGGGACTTGAATGCCGCTACTCCTAAGGATATTTATGTAATGCCCATCAGTGATATGCTCATTGACGCTATCGCTGATCATAAAATATTAACCTTTTGGGATTATTTTGCTAGTTACAATCAGATTAGGATTGCAGAAGAGGATATACACAAAACTACATTCAGGTTTCCCGGGCCATAGGGACCTTCGAATGGGTCATGATGCCATTTGGCCTCCGAAATGCCAGAGCAACCTACCAGTGAGCAATGAATCTAATCTTTCATGATGTTATTAGGAAAAGTATTGAAGTATATATTGATGATGTCGTGGTAAAGTCCACACGATGAAAATACCATGTAGGAAACTTACGCCAGGGATTTGAGAGACTTAGGAAACATTAGTTAAAATTAAACCTGATGAAGTGCGCTTTTGGATTAAGGGAGTGAATTTATTGGGTTTCCTTGTTCATCATAAGGGAGTCGAGGTAGATGAGAACAAAGCAGAAGCCATCGTCCAAACTAAACCCCCGACAAACAAAAAAGAATTACAACATTTTCTGGGCCAGGTGAACTATATTAGAAGATTTATTTCTAGTTTGGCTGGTAAAACTCAGGAGTTCTTGAATCTACTCAAGTTAAAGAACCAAGAGGAATTCAAGTGGGAGGGAAGACACTAGAAGGCTTTTGAGAAGATTAAACAGTATTTGGCTAAACCACATTTACTTATGCCCCCAAGAAGGAACAACCCTTTAGGCTGTATCTTTCTGCCGCTGAGCATTCTATTGGTTGTGCTTTGACTCAAAACAACAACAAAGATTATGAACATGAGATTTATTATTTGAGCCATTGTTTGAAAGGGGCCTAGTCCAGATACTCCCATATTGAGAAGATTTATCTCGCGCTATATTTCGCATGCACCAAATTACGACATTACATGATCAAAGTTTTAGTCCTCGTAGTGTCCTCTACCAACGTCATCAAATACATGCTGACCAGACTAATGTTGACTGCGAGAATATGGCAAATGAGTTGTTGCCTTAATGGAGTTCTCTTTGTAGTTCGTTTCTTAGAAGGCGATCAAGGGACATGTCTTGGAGTACTTCCTGGCAGACCACCCTAATTTTGATGTAACTGAGATTGGTGAACCATATTTAAACGTGTTTCACCTGGAGCATGCTCTGTGGATACTTTGGTTCGACAGTTCAAGTATAGAGACAATCGCATGATCGAATTGTCTCTCCTACTAGGGTCTGAACTTCACTATCTTTCAACCTCAATTTTTCTTGCACCAACAACCAAGCCGAATACGAAGCTTTTATAATCGGGTTAGAGGTCTTGAAAGACTTAGGGGCCTGAACCATCAAATTCATAGGCGATTCTCAATTAGTGGTCCGTCAGTTAACTGGAGAATACCGTTGCACTAGTTTCTCGCTGGCCCCATACTTCGAGCCCTCGATTCAACTTGCAGATGATTTTGAAGAAGTTCATTTCAACACATTCCCAGGGGACAAAACCGGGAAGCTGATGGGATGGCTAGGGTAGCCTCCGGGATTAGAATGTCGAAAGAATTAACCCACAAGTTCGTGTTAATTCAAAAAAGGAACCACTCGTCCATCAAGGAAAGAGGAATCCCAATCGATTATTTCAATATAGACACTGAAACTATTTGAGATTGGAGAACATCCATCAAGCAGTATTTGGACCACCCGTCCCCAAAGGCCCCGTACAAAATCAAAATAATGGCGCTAAGGTACGTATTGATTGAAAACTTGTTGTTTAAAAAGGGCTTTGTTGGTGTTTTGTCGAGATGTCTAGGAACACCGGAGGCCATGGAAGTCATGAAACAGTTGCACGAAGGAGTGTGGAGCGCACCAAACCGGCAAGAAGATAAGGTGGCTAATCCGGAGACATGGGTACTTCTGGCCAAATAAATTAAAAGATTGTATAAACTATGCATAAGGGTGCTGATAATGTCAATGACACGGGAGCATCCAAAGGGTACCTGCATAAGAGCTTTCTTATGTGGTGAAACCATGGCCCTTTAGAGGGTGGGCCATTCACTTGATTGGAAAGATTTATCCTATGTCCTTTAAAGGACATTCATTCCTAATAGTGGCCACTGACTATTTTACGAAGTGGGTAGAAGCAACACCAATGAAAAAGGTGGAGCAGCAGGATGTGGTAACGTTCATCGAGGAAAATATTATCCATCAGTTTGGGATCCCGTAATCTATTACCATAGATCAAGGCACGATGTTCAGAGGGGAACTCACCCGAGCATTTGCTGAGGATTATGGAATTAAACTTTTAAATTCTACCCCTCATTATCCTCAGGCAAACGGATAGGCTGAAGCTTCCAATAAAACGATCATAGGGATCCTCAAGAAGATGATGGCAGAAAACCCTCGGGACTGGCACAATTTGTTGTCTGAACCTTGTGGGCATACCGAACTTCTAAACGAGATGTCACAGGGGTAAGCCCTTTCTTGCTAAACTTTGGCCACGATGCAGTATTGTCACGACCCGTTTCCGGACCGTGACCGGCCTACAAGATGGACCGTCTGTGAAAGTCCATCCCATCTCGCACAAGCCTCAGAGTACTCAAAAACTCTACCCAATTATTCATTTTAATAATTATTCAGTATAACAAACATTTAAGTTTCATAAATTAAAACAGTAATGCTATAAATAAAAATATAAAAAATATAATTATATATATATATATACACATACACATTCGTTCAATTAATTATACAAATAAAACCAAATAGTGAAACCCAAATAGTGGAACCCAAACCCTCGGTGTGGAGCACCTAACCAAACATACCAACTCAAAACCCGATCAAAGGGGGTTATCACTACTACTCGAAGACTCCACTGAGCACGAAAGCGGAATCACCTGAAAAATGTTAAAGGGAGGGGGTGAGAAAACTCAGTGAGGAATGACGCTCCAGAATGTCTCTGGGACCTCACATAACTATTTTGAAAACATTTAGAAAACTTTCACATGCAACATATACATGTATATGTATATACACCCGTATACATACTAGTATAGTTCAAAAATGTTTCAAAAAATATTTCGCAACCAGAGCAGACAACATGCAGTTAGATGAAATCCATATTAGGCAAAAGATCAGACAACACATGCATTGTTTTATACTATTTCATATTAACCAGACTGTACAGAATTTTATACATAATATTTTATTAACAATTTATTCAGAATTTTATACAGATCTGATAATCACTGATCATACACCAGTATTATATTGATACTACGCTGGTCAAATTAGATCTCTAACAGAGAATCAACAACCTCAAGAGCCTCAATGGTGCTCAACTCAAGAGGACTGAACAACTGACAGCCTTAGGGGCCC
>CAODLS013066894.1:0-13468 GCA_948243855.1 Flueggea neowawraea | reverse complement strand
ACAAGGAAACACAGAAACCAAATGAGACCTCTGAGGACACGGTATTCAACAGAATACATGGCAGAAAAAACTATGATGTTAGGATCATCCTCCAAATGAAATTCAAATGCAGAAATCCACACATACAAGAAGACATTTTCTGTTTTCTGTGAGGGAAGATGAGAGAGACAAGAAGAAAAAGAAGAATTTACGGAAAAACATTATAATTATGAAAAAAAAGACTCCATTATGCTAGTTAAATCAAAGCTACCTAATTGAACTGATAAAGACTCCATCAAATGAAAAAGGCACAAGTTTTTTCACAAAAACTGGAGCATGTGGAATAAAAAATACAACCGATAAAAACCTTTTACCAAATACTATCACTTTTTCATCAACTGATCATCAAACCCCTCCAGCAACACCTCGCCAAGAAACAAAAAGGGCAACCCATTGAACATAATAAAACTTTTGAAATTTTTGTTCTGGAAAATAGTTTGCAGCATTTGAAGAAATCTTATATTCAAAAACTCCCATGTTTCTTTTTTCAATTAAATAAGTTAAATAAAGTAAAACCTTTTAATTAGCACACAAAAAAGGGAATATTTTACTATAAGAGAGAAAGCAATACCTGAAAGATTAGACCACCAAGAATGTATTTCCAATTCTCAGCAAGTAGATTGATCTCTGTGGTTGTCTCTGCACAAACTCTCTTCCATAACTTTACACCAATACAAGGACAAAAACAAAATTCACCGATCAGTAAAAAAAGCCTCAAATACCATTAATCACGACAATTCAAACCAACAAGAAGGAACCCAATTGCTCCAAATTCAAAATACCCAAAAAAGAGAAAACAGAAAAGGAAAAACCTTCGAAGTCTCGTGACCAATGTAAAGACTCATCTTGTTCTTGTTGCTGTTGTTGTTGTTGTAGTTTTTGTTGTTTTATTGTAACCACCATTCCATAGTACTTCAAAGCCCAAGTGTAAAGGTCAACATCATTGTCTCTCTTTCTCTCTCTCTCTCTCTCTCTCTCTCTCTCAAAGAACACAAATATTCAAACTCTTAATCAAACCCAAAAACGAAAAGACGAGAAATTTGAAACAAATCAATCAAATTGAGATCTAACCCACAGAAGAATGAAGATCAAGATCAAGAAGATCAAGAAAAGAGATGACTTTTTTTTTATACAATGAAGGAGAAGAAGTGGGTTGATGACAATCGAAGAGAATTAATAAAGAAAGATTGAGTCTTTCGTATGAGTTGTTGATATTGTCGCTGTGTGTGTGCTGATAAACGCGAGGAAGGAGAAAGGCAAGAAAGAGAGGCCTTTTTATTTGATTATATTTTGATTCTTCAAAAAAAGAGGAAGCAGGAAGCTACCGTTCTTTCTCTTGACAGATATATATATTTTGTTGTTTTTTTATGTAATAATAGAGGTAATTGTCAAGAAAGGGAGAGCCAATTGGACTCTTCATTTAATTAATGAAATAAAAGTGGATTAACGACCATGACTTTGCCAAAGACGTTTCAATTCTATTATTTCAAATATAAATTTAATTTCAATTCTGTTATTTTAATTCTTAGGGCTTAAATTATATTTTGATTCATTCATTTTGTTCGAAAATCTGCAAATCATGTAACCGAACTTTTGATTTTGTATAGACTTCACATTGTTAAGTCATTTTTCCTTTTTCTTTTTTGTATGCAGCTCTGGTTGCGGATTACTCGAATGGATGAAAATGTTTATTTTGTCATCTAAATGAATATAAATTTAATTTTTTTAGATAATTTATTTAATTTATTAACATATAATACTTTATTATTTAAATTATTTTATTTATAAAAGAATTAGAATGGCATTGTGGTTTAACAAGGAATTAAACTGTTGGAGTAAGTATCATCACTATATTTATGCATGGTTAAAAAGATGATTTGGGTCTTAGAATCATATATGTGAGGTTATTTAATGTGTAAATATCTTGAGAAATAGCCAACAATGTGACATAAGCTTTTTTAAATTAATGTTTTGTTGAGTTGCTTATGCACCTATGATGTATAATGCACTATTATTAAAAATCGAAAAATAGTGTTTTAATCCGTAAGTATTAAATTAAAGTTAATCCAAGAAATAGGATCAAGAAAACATTTATAGGGTCCTATTAAAGGAATTAAGATATGACAATATTTGGCATTTACCATAACATCCTTGTTCTTACTTGGAATTTAATTAGAAAAAATGGAAATGAATTTGGCTATGAATATTATGATTTTTAAAATTTTTAAAAATAGGAGAAGAATAGACACCAGGTGTTTAGGGCTCGGCACACGAGGATAACGGACTCCCTCGCCGGCCCTTTCAAATATTCGAAAGAAAAGAGTCAATCAGGACTCTTTGAATTTTCAGCTTCCATAATCACTATTTTAGTGTGCTTTCTTCACTCGATTCGTCCGCACAAAATTAATTCAATTAATTAATTATCTTTCACTTTCTTGAAATTTTCAAAACTTAAAAAAAAATGTGGTTGAATTAAGTGGTTTTGTCATTTGTGAGCATGCCATTATTGCCATGCCGGTTTCAATTTTGACTCCAAAGTGTTGCTATGAATTAATTAATCGAGAAGTTGCTTCAATTTCACCATGGTCAATTGTTTATGTATACATTTTTGGAGGGCTTCATACATAGAAACCCTGAACTTGTTTATTTTTTCTTATTATTTCTTAAATTTGTAAAAAACATATCTTTTAAGGATTTATTAGCCCACAATTTTCATGAAAATTGTCGCATCAGCAAACAGGTCCTTTAAAAATACGCTTTTGCAAGTTCAAGGGTAATTAACTATTATGCAAAGTTCAAGGGTTCCCATGTATTAAGCCTTTTTGGAGGTATTGTTTTGCCTCAAATTGCCTGCTGAATTTGAGATTAAAAATTGGGGTGATGATGTAATTTTGTTGCATAGTGTATAATGTCAATCAATCCAAAAGATTAGGTGAAGAAAACATTCGCAAAAGTACTTGACATGATCATTTTTTGTGGTTTGAGAGTGAGGTGAAAATTTTTAACTATGTTTGGTATCTATAGGTTGTACTAATCTAAATCAAACCCTACATTTCTTTTTCATGTTCAATTTATTTCCGATATATTCTTTGTTCTCTTAGCTCAAAAATAGATTTATAATAAGAAAATACATCATCAAACTCTGTCATCTTCATATTTTCAGCATGAATCTCCCAGTTTTAAACTATAACTAAAGACTTCAAATTTTATGATATTCGATTCTCAACTTTTCAATTATTAAAAAGAACATATACTCGTTTCTCCAGTGATCCTAAGTCATATTCTTATCGTAACTCTTCGTAAGAAAACACGTGGAAGAGACAGACTCCTTTCTTGTGCATTACTAAAACTCAAATCAGTCGCACAAAAATTACATATTGATTTTTCATTTTTTTTAAACTAATTTGTAAATCTTCTTTGATCTATCATAGAACCGACGAGCTTATAATTTATTGATATCAGAGTTAATTTTAACATTAAAAAATAGTGCATTCGATATTTGGTCATAGCAAATAAAATCACTTTTATTAAAAAAGAAAAAAACAATAGACAATAGTTAACAATATAACTCCCATGTTGGTTGAGATCTTCCAGAACTACCTAACAGTACGTAGCTGGACCAACGGCCTTGAAGAACATAAATCTTGGCTACCTTATTATAACGTCGGGTGTGAACAAGTTCAATTAATTAAACAAGAACAAATCCAGCCATCACATCTTTCAACTTCGATTGATCATCAAACTGCCACTTAGAAGCTAACAGGTGACTCCAGATTGTGCTTTTAGAACATCTTGCACTATTGTCTGCCTTAACTTTGCGACCCGCTTCTCTTCAAGAAACATCTTACGTTTGAACCTTATCTAACATAAAATTCCTCATGTTTTGGTCTATTTCCACCAAATTAATGACTCTCAATATGCATTTTTCCCAACTAATGATATTAAACATCTGACATGTCACATATATATATGTAGAAGCATTTAATTAAGGTTATGTGCCACAATGTCAATGTTAATTCAGACGACTTATTGATAAAATGTAGTTCCATATATATTCAGTTTGATAATATTATATTATTCACCCAAAAAAATATGTGTGGACAAAATCTATCAGTGAAATAGAGAAAACCATAGGTGAAACATTCGCTACCGACTTTGTCGGGGCCAAATACTGTCGAAAATATGCTCTGGTAATTGTAATTATCAATCGACAAGCTGTTTCCGATTGGCAACTACTTAATAAACCAGTGATAAACAATTATGTTCGTCCTTTTTTTATAGATTATGAGTCTCACAAATAAGGAGAGACTTGTCTTCGTTACCTTAAAAATCTTTGAAAAATATTTTATCACACCCATCCTACGCCTCAAAATATTTACTAACTGAATTATCCCATTTCAACCTCAATTTTTTAGGCTGAATTTAACTCTAATGTATCTTTTGTAATAGTTTTTGTCCATTAGATTTGAACCCAAAATCTACTCTACAAATCTTTCCTTGTTTATCAGCTAGACTATCATTAACGGGTAAATCTAATGTATCTTTATTAATTTGTTTCATAGGTTGATGTTTGACAAACAATCAAACTTATTAAATCACAAGTTCGTACATATATTTTTAATATATCTTAATTAATTTGTTTCAAATTTTCAACAAAAAATAATTTATGAAGTGTGAGAGGAGAGCATTAATTCTCGTATATATATGAAGTAATAAATTGTCGTGTACTTAAAGTCGTGTTTAAGGTATCCTCCAATGTCACCAGCACCAACACACTACCTGCCCTATGAAAACTCTTGTAAAAAAATGTTTTTTTTCCAAAAGGAAAAACATTTGAGGACCCTAGAATTTTGACCAACATTCTGCCACCACTAACCCAAAAAATGTTATCTTGCCTTGTAATTGTTAAGATGAGTAAGAAAAGGGGAATTTTCGACCCACTTTCAAGTCGGCATTAATTGATCAAATAAAGATTGAATTGAAAGTGCCAATGGATCGAACTTTCCATGAGGTCCCAGCTAAGCTCAATTTCAAAAGAGAATTTTCTTCTCTGGAAATTCTTTCTACAGAAGCATATAACGTGGAAATGATTGCATAGCTGGATTGCATTGCATGTCCAATTTATCTAGCAACGTTAATTATATTAATCAATGTTGTTGTGATCGTTGCCGCTTTTCGTTGTTGAAATGTGCCTAGAATTATGCCCCTTCTCTTTTGGGTTGGGACTAGAATTATCTATTTTGACATGGGTGTAGAAATATTCGTCTCAAATGTTCCATTGTTGCCTCCGAAGCCGTGTCAAGGGTCAACACACAAGACCTGTATATCTCAGATCAAGAGACCAGACCAATATTAAATGTGCAAACAAGGAAATATATCCATTTTATGCACTTTACAGACGATTACGTGTCGATTAATTTTCATTAACTTTCTAGGGTATAGATTAGCTTGTGAGAATACCATTCACTCAGCGTCAAATTAGACTTGTAGTTCAATAATATTGATCAACTTTTCAAAATTCAAATTATTTCCGATTTGCAAAATTATATCAAAGTTAAAAATACTCTTATTAGCATATGTCCATAGATAATACCAAATGTTTTCAAAAAATTAGCGATTAATTCAGAATCAAGTTACTTTAGTTACGTTAGTTGATTCTATGTAAGATCTAAAGAACTAAATTAGGTAATGTTTGAGAAGGGGCTCATGTACATTATAATGAATCAACTTGTTTATGTGTAAAGTTGGACCAAGAAAAGTCAAAGGTCAAAGGTCAGAAGTGCTTAGCTAGGCACATCCATTTGTGAGCGTTGGGCATAATCGTCTAGAAACCACAAAAATGGGTAAAGATCATAAAAGGAGTGCTGAGATGATGGTGTTATTAGGGCATTGATGTTTGACCTGGTCATAAGACACCAAGGGCGGCTTCATGAACGTGAATAAGACGTGTCTTGCCAAACGGCAGAGTAATTTTATTGTCACCTTTCGACTTCCATTTTTTTTGTTAAAAAAAATCACTCGATTAAACTGATCTCATACACAAATGGCACTATATATATATGATCAATTTAGTTAGATTAGTCTAGTTAAATTACTTATTTATCAGTCTATATACAGTTATAATAACATTCCTCTACTAATCTAATTTACAACAATGAGTACTTTAACATAATATTTGGTATCGAATGGATTTGAATTTCATTTTATTTGTGAATGAATTGAAATTAAATGAAATCCAAGAAAATTTGTATTTGAAAATAAATTAATATGTTTAGTTTTTTTTTTATTGAATCCTTCATTTGTAAATAAATTTTATGTTTAAAATGAGTGGTGATTTATAATTATTTATAAAAATGTCTTTGTAGTTGATATTTAGATGGTAGACTCAGAGTGTGGCGTGAGGGTAATTTTGTTAAATTGACAGAAGTGTGAAATTCATTTGCAAATCTCAACTTTTTTATAGGATTTACAAATGAACAAAATTTAATTTAAATTAATTCTTTTATTTGCAAATGAAAGATTTAAATATTTTAAAAAAATTAAACCAAACACAAGATTCGGTAAAATTGGAATTTATAAATAAATTTTGCAAAATTTTGTGGAATTTATTTATACCACACACACTATTAAAGGTCACAAGATTAATTGATAAAATCATAAATCGGAATTTCCAAAATGTTTTCTTTTGAATTCTCTACTAATCTGCCGTCTTTGCCATCTTGATACGATACTGCCACAATTGGGACACATATATTGTTGCTAAATTGGATAGCTAGCTGTTTATCGAATAAACCAGTTGCATTTGCCTTATAGGCTTGTATATATTATATATAGTTCTATAAGTACTTATCAAGAAAAAAAATATAATTCTATAATTAAAGTGCGAATGGTGATTATGGTCAGTCTCCAAGTCTCTTATGTATGCTTCCATAAATGATTGATGATCTTTTAAGGATTCTACTGTATGTAGAATTAAATAAATTAATCGTTCCTTAAGACCCTTGAAGTTATTTAATTGTCATTATGAACCATTTTGCTACTATATATAGTATATATGAACTTCTAAGTATTATATATTAATATAAAGTTCAACCTCTGTAATCAAATTAAACATCCCTTTATCAATCAAAACTTGAAGTTCTAATTATAGATTATACTCTTTTTTGATTACTGTAAAAAAAAATTGTAATTTGATATCGTTATGCTAAAAGTATTGTAGTTGAACTGTTATGAGGTAATTCATTTTTTGTTTGTTGCCCTAAACAGGTAGATATCCCCCGAAAGGTATGGTTAGGCTTGTTCGTTGTGACGAACTCCCACATCAGATAGGTGAGGGGAGGGTTTTGGATTTATAAACGTAAGTGTTGCATACCCTAATAGGTTGACATTTCGGAAGAGAGTAATAGTCTCGTGACAAAGTGGTATCAAAGACACGACTCCAATGTTCACGCCAAATGCTCTAAGGTGACGAGTAGGCAAGGTGACCATTTGAGATGAGGGCATCGTCGGATTCGGTGGGAGTAAAAGGGACGAACTCCCACATTGAATATGCAGAGGGGTGAATCTTGGGTTTATAAACATGGACGTTGTACACCCTAACATATTGACCTTTTGGGAAGAGGGGAATGGCTGCCTTGGCATTCGTGGTACTCTTTGTTCCCAATAAATCCCAGCTAGGTCTTTTTTTCTTTTGATGAGTCAAAAATCTTATTCATCCCATCCACAAAGAAGTGAATGAGATAAAATCATGGTAAGTACAACTGGTTCTAAACGAGAAAAGAAAATCCAGATAATATCCAATAGAACTCAAATGCATAAAAAGCAGTTTGAGTGAGCCATCATGCAATTTAATCTTAAGAAGATGTCAGAATGTTGGAATCAACTCGTCTTTCTTTAACAGTGAAGATAACTTCAATATTGCTAAATTATTAATCTATTTATAATCATACTTTCAATTTCTTAACTCTGTTGACGAATCGGATAAATTAGACTATAATTGGTAAATGTATAAAAGACTATAGGTTATACAACTCAAACATGATGCCAAATTAAAAGCTAACTAAAGATACCATGGAAAAAGGTCTGCCCTTTAATTATAGTAAGGATCGCAACCCACACCAGCTCAGGCTACAGATTTTATTTGCTGTCTTGTTTTGTTTGTAGCATTAGCATTCTTTCTGCAGTGGCGAAGAGCAAAGAGAATATGATGAGCACCTTTCAACGATTTCAAATTTTTAACGTCAGTGTCCTACTTCTTAGTCATATTCATTTGGAGCCACAGAATGGCATCAATTTATAGGACCATTTCTATATTTGTTTGCTATAATTTGTCAATTCCAGGCCTGCATCATCAAAAGGAATCCTGGTTTCTATGCCCTAGAATATAATCTACCAATTTTTTGGCATAAATCTTTTTATCAGATTGGAAATCTCCAAGAACATAGGAATAATTGTTTTTATCATATCGAATTCATGTCGAATAAAAATGAAATCAATACTTTATTAAAATATCTATCTTTCAAATTCATCCATAATAAAAATGATAATGAAGAAATAGTAAAATATATTTTACAAGGACAGTTTCATATTTTTTTTATATTTTGAATATATTATAATTTTGGAAGTTTAAAACATAATAGTCATGTACTTTTCATTTTAGTAGGTCATATTTTGTTTTTATTAGCTTAAATTTAAAAAATAAATCAAAAACTGCAAAATAAATATGTGCTTATAAACAATTTTCTCTCTCAAATCACTCAATCACTTTTTCAATAGCAAAATCCTGAGAGTTTGTGAGCTCAAAGTGAATAATATCTCAATGGATTTAACAATGAAAAATAAGCAAAACTTTAATTTTAAAAAAGAAACACCACCAAAGTGCAGTTGATTAGAATTTCTAAACCTTAATTCGACTAAAATTGGCAATAATGATATCCAAATGTGCCGTATACCATCAGCAGTCGATAGCTAGCAAAACGAAATTTCCTTTCAGTGTATATGTGAAGGGTGCAAGATTTAATTGTTAAGGAATTGAAAGACTTTTTTGGGCAATGAGGTTTCATGTCGTAGTCAACTTAAAATGAAATTGCAAAGTATAAGACACGAGTGTATATGAATTCTCCGAATATTTAGTCCTTACAAATCTTGCGTCGCAAGAAAAGTTTGTTTTTGTAATTAAATTTCATCACTATCAACATTATATCTTGTTTTAAGAAAAATGGTCCCTCTATGATATATTGAATGAACAAAAAAAAACAATATTAAATTCACTAATATTCCCAACTCTTTTATCCATTATTTAAGCTTTCTAAAAGGAAAAAAAATAGAGTAGATGTTGATTTAATTGATACATGAATATTAAGTAACTTGCAAGAGGAATATTAACTAACTTGCAAGAGGAATAAGAGATTTAGGTTTGAACCATTTAACTTCGATATTCCAATGCAATTCTAGATAAGGGTAAAGAGATAAGAATTCAATTTTTAATAAAAATAATTAATAGCTAGATATTACGTTTAATGTAATGGTTTGAAAAAGAGCTATTAACAAATGATGGTTGATAAACAGTGTTTTGTAAAAGTATTTTTTATAAATGTGAAACTCTTTGTGTGGTATGTAATTTTAATTTTTTAGGGTGAGTAAAAATAAAAAATCTCAACATTTTTTAAACGATATTTTGAGAGGATATTGTAACTGAGAATCGCAGTTTTTTATTCATAACCAAACACCTAAAAATTGCGATAGACTTTAAAACACAATTTTACAATCTCAACACAATTTTATCCTCAATGTCAATTGTCAAACACATAAAAAGTCTTCCTTTGGTGAAAGATTCCTTAAAAGGTTAATTTAATAAAAAAAATTATTTTGGTTTTAAATATTTCTATAATTGGTTTCAATATTCTAAATAGGAAAAACCTAGCTAGAATAATTTTTTGCCAACGTAAACGCCTAGAAAATTAACCATGGCTCAAATGAAGATAAAACTTAAGATGTGAAAAAAGTATAAATAAGTTTATGTTCGATTAGTTTTGAAATTGTCTACCGTATTAAGATATCAAAAATTAAATTTTGGTAAACGTTGAAAATATTTTTAAAATATGAAAAAAGTAAGCTAATAAATAAGCTTATCTAAAAATGTAGAAAACTCATCTCAAAATGGGGCCTACACAAAAATCTTCTTAATGCAAGAACTGTTTGTTATATTCAAATTGTAGGTGAAGCCTCACGGGGATGGGAAGAGAAAAAACACAGGGCAGTTGGGGTCATGGGTGTAGTTGTAGACAGTTTGACAATGAAGTGTGAGTGAGCCTTGAAAAAATTAAATGTTTGCCAAAAAATCCCAACCCCATAAAATACAAGCTTGAAGGGTTTATTAGAATGAATCTAATTCACAATTTGTCAGTTGTCACTATCTAAGAAGTTTCTTTTCAAGATCCTATTCTTATCTTAGGGTTTTTCTCCGCAGACGACTTAGTCTAGAAGGATAATGATGTTTCATGTTCGCTCGCACACATTATTGAATCCTATTTCGTTCAAACTCCATCAAAGATTTGTGTTTTGCGATGCTACTTATTGCTATTATTTGCTACAAATGTTTTTTACAAAGGGATTAGCAATTAACTATCGATCATTGTCAGTTGGTAAGTCCGCTTACGTAAAACCATGAGATGTTGAATTTAAGATATATTATGATTGAGATTTGTAAGAATTTTTTTTAAAGGCAGATTTTTAAGAATTTTTAAAAATATGAGAATGAGTTTATAAGGCCTACGATTTATTAAAAAAAAAAACTATTGATAGTAGTCTTATGCTACCTTCCTCTTGTATTTGTGTCCATCATTATTTGAACTCAATATAACATAACAAATACATCTAACTACTTGACTTATCACTCGACCTCTAACATCAAGATTCTCGATGAAAATCAATGTATCAAAAAAAAAATTAATTAATGACAGTAAATTTACCATTTAATAAAACTTTACGAATTGATCTCTACCATTAAGGATCAAAATTTGGATTCTTAATAGGTTTAGTGACATTAGATTTAGTCTTTTGAAATTTAATTTTCAATTCAATCATTCAAATCTTATCGAGATACATTAAAAGATATTGGGCTAATTTACGATTAGGAGTAGGTTACATTTATAAATCACTTACTATACATCTACGACATAAATTCAATATTCTTGAATCTTTATAGATCAAAGATACTAAGGACTTATTTATACAAAGACTATAACTTTTTGTAAAATAAAGAGCATAAGAGATTGAATAATTATAACTATAGAAAAAGAGATTGAATAATTGAAACTACAGATAAATAATATGGTTTAAGGGAAAAAAGTACACTTGTTCATTAGCCCAAGAAAAACATCAAACCTATATTTGTGAGACCAAATTAAAACGAAACCAAATAAACCCAGCTCGTTATTTGACTGGCACAACCAGTTCGGTTCAGATGATGACCAAATGATGCATCTGGTTTCTGTTACTCTCATCCACTTCTTCTGAGCTCTCACAAGGACAAAACCCTAACCCCTAAATTCTCCTCTTTTCAAGTGTTTCTGCAATTAGCCTCCTGAATTATGGCACATCATGCATCTGGGTTCTGTTACAATGTGAGTTGTTAGTTATTTCAATTCAAAGTTGACTGCTTTAAGGTTTGATATTTAATGCTTTAAGATACATAAGTTGACTTGATTTATCTTGCATTGGTGGTGTTGATAGGTTAATTCTATTGATAGAGGAGGGATTAGGTGGCTGCCATGTTCATGGGTTTGTTTCAAGAGGGTTGATTACCATTTGTCTTTACCTTCCTTGAAGCATTACAGTAGCCTTTTTCTGGGCAGTGTAACAGCAGAACAGCATTTTCATCCTGTGTTGCGCACTCGAAGTGCCGTAAGCTTCTTTAGCTTATCTTTGTTTGCTATGACGATTCCAACACATTTGCTTATCCGAAAGATTTTGGATATTATTTTGTTTATGTTTATCGAATTTTACCTTTTTTTCGTGCTATGGAGTTGTTTGTGGCATTGTTGGGGTACTCATATTTTCATGGTTGCAATAACTTCAGCAAGTATGGATATTATGACTGCACAGTGATTCCCTTAAATTGATGAACCCCAAAAGAAGAGCAATGTTTGAAAGAAATGGAGATAGATTCTTTGGAAACTAGATTGTTATTTTGTCTAATGAAATGTTTTTAAAATAGCTCTGCTTATCATTTTCAGAGCACTATTCGTTCTCTTCCATGTAGCATCCCTGTTCGCACACTGTCAAGTCGGTCTCTTGATTGTTGAAAGCATATTTGTACATTTCGGAGAAAATGCTAAGGTTGTTTTTATACTAATTGTCATGATTTTCACGTGAATGGATTTAATTCAGCTAGTGTTATAGATAATTAATTCAGCTCCAGTAAATGCTAGTCATAATCATGTACTGGATTTATTTGATAAAAAAAATCATGAACTGGATTCAGATGGTCTCTTTGTTGGTAATGTAAACAGCAAGTGAATTTTCAAACTATGAACATCGATGAAGAGTAGCAGGATAATCATGTGCATCTTGGATTTCATAATTGATATTGGAATTTATGATGGATTATTGTAGTTTGTAAGATATTAATTTTGTTTTTAATATATTTCATGTATAAAATATATTTTGCACAAAAAATTTAAAAACAATGTTTTGTACAAAACTTTTGAAAAATATTGTTGTGTTTTCACATAAGTGATGCTACTAAATAGTGTCATAATTCATCAATTCTAATCAATTTTCATGCGATAATTTAATTTGTTAAAGTAATGAATACTTTGGTCAATTTAAGGAAGATGTTCACTGTAAGGGTTTAATCTATTTGAACTGAATTGAGTTTTAATGTATTTAAGTTCAACTTATTGATAAATAATACCTTGACATGTTTTCTTTAACTCATTTACTAAATGAGCATACTAAAGTTTTGAGATATTTAACTAGGAGAATTGGCAGAGCGTTTAAAGGTAAATTCATCTGGCCAGCTTAACCATATGTGCTCAAAAGTGGTTGTTCTAGTGTAATTAGTTTCACCATTATTGTTGCAATGATTTCTTGTCGAATAATTTAGATCTTCGTGTGATAGAAAATTAAGTGTATTAGGTCTAACTCTGACTTGTATTAACACAGCGCTGTTTTCACAATCTTCACGTTTGTTATCATTGAGAGCATGTCAAGTGACAAGCGAGGACTCAGACGAAACATCAAGTGGTGAAAGCATTTTGGTGGACGAGCAAACATTAATGCAGGACTTGCAAATTGCTATCCAAGAGGAGAACTACGCTCAAGCTGCCAAAATCAGGGATAGTCTTCGACTGCTTCAAGAGGACAGCAAAGCTGCAGTACTGGCCGCAAATGCTCGGTTCTATAATGCATTCAGGAAGGGCGATCT
>CAODLS013066695.1:0-12310 GCA_948243855.1 Flueggea neowawraea | reverse complement strand
TTTGTTTTGAAGCAAATTGCAATGATTTGTTTTGGCTACTTCAGAATATTATACTTTAAGGTATAAAGTACTTTTGAATTGAATTAGAAAATCTATTTTGAGACACATTTTTTGAGAAAATGGTCACAACTCTGGTCATCCGTAGGTGGGTGATAATTTGGATTAGTAGGATTTGCTAATGTGATTATTTGAGAATTGACGTCTTGATGAGGTCAAACTATATGGGTTAAAGATCGAATGATAAATCAAAGTGCGTATACTTGAGAAAATAGTTATGTTTGAATTTGTAATTTGGAGGTTTCAATTTATCAAAATTTGGGTATTTAAAACTCGTGTAAATATTACATGAGATAGTGGAATTGGCAAGATCTTGGTAAATAATATCATTCATTGATATTAGAAAACAGGAAATTCTGTATTCCTCTATGATATTATTGAGGATGAATGTGAAGAAAATAGATTAAATAACTCGTGGAGTCAAGTTGATTTGTTTGTGGAATTTGGACATATGGTAAATTATTCCTTTGGGATGTTTATGGATATTTGATAGAGACGTGGTCTCTAGCATATTTCAGATGATCTAAGATTTCATACGAATTGGGTTGCAACCAAATTGAATTATGATGACTTTGTTGGAAATATCATGTTTTGGAAATTTGGTGTCAATCATCAATAAGGTATTGTTGATGTGGTTACTGACGCTATAATGGTTACATTGAGGTAACGCGATCTGTTTGGGCTAAAGTGTTAGCTTTGGATTCTAGCATTTGCAAGTTCCGTTCCTTTGGGAATGTGTTCTAAGTCGTGGTACTACATTGAATTCGTTGAGGGTAAAACTCAACATGTTTTGATAGGAGCGCGAGCGCTCTGTGCTTTAGATATGAATTCCTCCATTCCACTCTTTGTTTCTACCGATGTTTACATCAATGCCTTTTTGTTCTTTCATAGGCATTCTTGGAAATTGCATTTATGCATTTAGAATTTTGTATTGCCCTTGAAATTGTTCATCTAGCTATTGGAGCTAGAGTGTTAGCATGTGGTGGTTGGTTCCTCTATGATTGATTTGTGAAAAATGATAATTTTGCCTTATTGGAGATTCAATTTGAGGAGATTCTAATGAACCAAGTTATCGAGGCATTTGGATTTTAAGTCATGATTATCGAGATATGATATGATTATATACATTTGATTGGAATCGAATGTAGATCTTATTCGAGTAGCAACCACATAATTCTTGTGGGAATATGGTGTTTGATTGGAAATTCAAGAAGATACTCTTAAATATGAAATTGGTGATCTTGAGATAATATTTGAGATAAATATTTGTACAATTTGGAGACTATATTTGTTTTGGAGATGAGTTGCGCCCTATTCTGATTAGAATATGTTTGATCAGTGGTTTCATTGGAACTTGGAAGTTTGAAAGGCAGAATATCAAAGGATAGAAAATTTCGACAGTTGATTTTGAGATTTTTTCATTCACATGGGGAAATTGATTTAGAGGACAAATGATTTGATTATACCAAATTTATGATGTGTGATATTCGATAAATCAGGACGCTATATGCATTACATGGTAATTATAGACCGATACTAAAGATACGAGTCGATGGACAAGTATAAGGATGGTTGTAATTATCAAATTGGTGATGATATAATTGATGGAAATTGGTGGTATTTTGTTCTTTTGATTACGATCATGGTTGTCTACGGTTAGGTAATCAACCTTATTATTGGAAAATTGATGATAATTTGTTTGGTGGTAAATGTCTAAGTACATTGGTTCGAGCATGTGGTGCGATTAGTTTGTAGATTTCAGTCTCGATTGAAATTATGGATTTAAAACTGGTATTAGTTGGATATGATTAATTCAGTGAATTATATTTTGATTGAGGAAATAATTTGAAATTGCTCTATTGCTAGTATACGTGAAGAAAATGATGTTATATTGGATATTACCGAATCTAATTGTCGGTGTATGAACTAACTAGTGAGTTAGTTCGGCTTGATTATGGGACTTTGGATATTTGAGAACTATTTGGAGTATTGTATATTTGATGGTATATCGCTTTTACAACTCGATTTGTAATCTTTGTAATTGGGTGGATACCAAATTATGTATTAACTTCAAATGGTTTTGAAGGATGATTTGTACTTTGGCGATTTGATATCATGTATTGGTGAATTTGACAGCAGTACTCAGATTTGATTTGAGTGTTTTTGTTTGAGTTTGCTTCAAGGAAAGTTATTTGAGAGACTTTCTGCAGAGGAATAAGCCACCTGGGAACCGAACCAGTAATGCGGTGAAGTTGTCCTCACCGAATTGATATATAACTGATTCATAAGCTATATACTTTGTTTTGCCTTTTCATCTTCGAAATCCTATCTTTGCACATTTGTTTTTGCTTCAATATCACCTTTCATTCTAGTTTTGCATGTCTGCACGTTGGCCTAGTGGTCGAGTGCTTGTAAGCTCAAGTCACACTTCGTGATTCAGATGTGAAAATCCTGGTTAGGATTTTGTTCTGAAGAGTTGAGATTGATTCCAGCTATGATTTGTTTTGTTTTGAAATTAGAGGACGAATTTATTTTGAGTGGGGAAGTATGTAATACCCCGTAAGATTTTGATCGAATTCCCTGTAGTGTTCCGTCCAATCCTATTTTGGTTTTGGTTGTTGGAGTGTTGAGTGAATGATTGCTAATTTCTTTGTGGGATCACTCGAGTAAACTTGAGGTGTTACTCGAGTAAGATGACCCATGGAGTACTCGAATAAGCATTTGAACGTTACTCGAGTAAGCAGAGATGTGTATTACTCGAGTAAGCTGTTGTTATTACTCGAGTAAGTCGTGTTCTCGGATGAACACAAAGAACACCTGGAGATATGTTACTCGAGTAAGCATGAGGGCTTACTCAAGTAAGCACTAGTTTTGGGGCAGAGTCTATAAATACCCCATCCGACTCAGTAGGCCTTTCACTCTCGTTTCTCTCTCAAATCATTCCCATTTCGTCCAAAGGTCATCATGATTGACTCTCCTTTGTTCCTAATAATTTTTGAGGTAAGAATAAGCTTCTAAACCCTTTTTCTTCCTCATTTATGCACGATTGTTCATATTGTTCATATTAGGGTTTTGAATAAAATGCTCATAAGTTCGGATTCATGTTGCTTTTGTTGGTATAAGTGTTAGAGTTTGTTTATTCGGGTTATTGTGAGTCTAGAATCATCTAAAGATAGCTTGATATCATTTGGAAGTAAGGATTTGCATAAATGGGTTTGAAACCATTCGTTTTGGTCGATCTAGGATGCTTCCGAGTTGTTTTGATGGATTTGACCCTATATTCATGTTCAGGGCTTTGTTTAGAGCCAAGGTGGGTGTTTGGTATCGATTTGGTCGGTTAAATTGTGTTAGATGAATTCTAAGAAATTCTGGGTCGTGTCTTACTCGAGTAAGGGCTTAGCTTACTCGAGTAATTGGATGTATGTCTTGCTCGAGTAATCTAATGTGTGTCTTACTCGAGTAACCAAGTTAGCTTACTCGAGTAAGCTGAGTGGTGTCTTAGTCGAGTAAACCATAGTGTTACTCGAGTAAGATGGGTCCTTAGAGACTCGTTTTGTAATTTTTTATTTTGTCAATTTCTGAGAGTTCAGTGACTTATTTGGGGATTCTGACTGCTTAGAAAAGTTAGTTAGCTATCTTAGTATAGTCTAAGGACTATTTTATAATTTGTCAAGCCCTGGGGACTAAAACATAATTTTGCACTGGTCGATGATTAAACTATAATTTTATGTAGAGTTCGGATTTTGGATCCAGAGTGATAGATTATCATTCGGTATGAATCATTTGGGATCTTTCGAGAGTTTGCATCTACATTTGCATATCATGCATATGGTATTGTCATAGTAGCACTTTCTGATTTGCCTCTGATATATCTGTTGATATATATTCGTTGGTTCAACTTCCTATTTTGGCCGCGAGATCATCCACCGACGAGTGGGGCTTGGTTGACAATTGCACTTGGATTTCCAGGTGAGTGAATAGGAGCTTCAGACACATAGGTTACGTCTCGAACTGTATATTTTTTTCGTTGTGTATAACACATATTTTGGAAATGAATTAATCTAAAGATTGGATATTGATAAACTAATTATGTGTATTAATCAAGACTCTGCTTTGAAATTGATATATATGTATTATATAGCTCCTCTCTGATTTTGATGCTTCTATGCATATTCTGCTTTGATACTATATATTAGTATGCTTTTGTTTTCTTGTATGAGACACCTATTGTTACGAGGTAAAACGTGACCTTTGGTATGCCAATGCTTTGAGAAATCCCAACTATCAGGGATGCTGGTAGCCATGTGTCCCGGTCCGACACATGATTTGTTATTGGCCCAGCTACCAAGATTGTCGGTAGCCATGTGTCCTGACTTGATACATGATTTGTTATTGATTGTGGCGGAGCCCACACACCCTATCATTAGTGCCACGTGCACGCCTTCTACTTTGGTCCCATATATTTGTAAATGTATTTTGACTCTGAAAATGAAAATCGTTTTATACGCCTCTGTGTTTATGATTTATTTGTATGAGAACCCATTTGCGAAATGAGTTTTGAAAGGCTATTTATGATTATAGCGTGTATATACGTATACTGATATTATATCTGCATGTGGTATCTTTGAACTGTTTTCAAAACAGTCTTTGTGAGGCACGTATGAGGCAGTCCGAAGTGTTATTCCTCACTGGGTTTGACCCCCTATTATTTCTCTGTCTACTGTTGATTCTATTAACAGGTTTACGACCTTCGACTTCGGCAACCGTTTTGAATGTTTGATACCAGTGAGACGTCTTTGATTTGTTGTGCCTACTTGTTCGGGCCTTGGTTTATAAGTTTTGTTAGATGCTCCACACTAAGTATATGTGGGTTTATATATATATATATATATATCTGCGTTTTATTTGAAACATTATTACAAATGTTTTCTTGATATTTATGTATTTCATTTTAAATATAAAATGAATGTTTTATTTAACATGTTATTAAATTGTTTAATAAATGTTTTGGGTAGCCATATGATGATGTTTGTATCTTTGAGGCTTATGCAGGATGAGTCGGGCTCCCTTAGACGGTTCGCATACTATGCCGGTCATGGACATGCAATGGGTCGTGACAAGCACACTCGGGCATGTTGAAAAACAACCCTTGTAATTATTGGAGGATATTTCGGTCCTGAGGCTCATCGGCCTGAGGGGGCCCCGCTCGGGGGCGTCCATAATTGTTTATGAGTTTGTGTTGCCTAACAGCTTAAGACTTTAAAATTAAAGACGAGTGAACCAACAAGAGTGTTTGTCATTAAAAGACAAGATATGAGAGTACAATTGTGTGGAAATTAAAGGACTGGATTAAGGAAAGAAAACTAAATGCAAAGGCAATGAACGGCAAAGTTGAGGACAATTAAAGGACTTTAAAGACAAGATAAGCAAAAATGTAAAAGCAGGATAAATGTAAAGGCTAGTAAATGTAAGCAAGGTAAGAAAAATGAAACGAAATATAAAGGCATGAAGTTAAGGACTGGATTAAAAGACAGTAAATGAAAAGACAAATGATAAAGATAAAGGCTACACTAGGAAAGACAAAGAGAAAAGATAAAATAATGAATGAGTAGTTATGTTGATGTTGGGACCCTTCTCATGCTGCTAACTCTTCCTTTTATAGTCATTGGTCTGCAACCACTTGTTCTATGTAACAGCCACTTGCATCCTTATCATAGTAGTAACTGCTTGTGTCACGTACTATTTTGCAACTTCTTGCACCCACATCTCCATATCGTCACTAACTTGACAGTTGGCATACAAATAGGTGGTTTCTTTGCCAAGTGTATTTGCTACACTTATGCCATTTAATCTTTTTGCCAAACAAATTAGTGCACGTGCCATGCTTCTTGATTCTAAAGACAAAATATAACCTTGGTGAATCCATGCGACTTACCCGAGGCCGAGATGCTAACATAGTTGAACTTCCTCGAGCATAACTTGTATCTTCGAGCTTCGGCTATATTTTTTGTGGCTAACAGTAATCAAGCCATCTAAACCTGACAAAGGAACCTTGGCCAAACCACTCTCGGCCATAAAAATTTTCCTATTGTCAAGCTAACTGGAAAACTCTCTTAGAGCTTTGCCATGTTTAATGATGCCATATTAGATGTGGCAGTGCATCAAGATTGGCAATTGTTCTCTATTTTTGTTTTCATTGGCAAGAGGCAAGTGGGGAATTTCATTTGGGTCACACACCAAGCTCAGGAATAAATACATTAGCTCGGGACCCAAAAGTCCCATCATTTGTGGCCCTCGGGTATTTATTCTAAACTTGGGAATAAATTAGCCATGTACCAAGCCCGAAAATAAATAAATTAGCTCAGGAATAAATTCCATCATGACACTAAAGTAGTCATGCATTCCTGTTGTGGCTCACTAAATGGATTTCATCGCACCAAGCTTGGGAGGGCACCTAAATTTCTCGGGTACGCTTTATGAACTACTTAATTGCTCGGGTGGCTCTTCATCACGCACAACAAACCTCGGCCAAACCAGCACTCGACCAGAATTTTCTTATACCTTATGAATTTGCCAATGTGGCCATCATTCATAACCAAGAATCCTCGGTCAAACCATCTGTCGGCCATTATTTTTCTTTAGAAACTGTCGGACCCAAGTTTCTTCCAACAAAATCAAGGCTCGAGCAAAGTTCTCTTTTTACAATTTTCAAAAACAAACGCCATTTGTTGCCTCCATCAAACTCAATCTCAACCATTTGATGATGGGATCTCGATTAAGTAATTCCCTTGGTCGTGAGCAACCTAAGAAAATACTATATGCGGATTTTCCGGAAATCAATTCCTCGGAAAGATTCACTTTTTCGGACTTCTTTGTTAATTCCTTTTTAAGAAAAACAATGTGGAAACCGTGGCTTATTTTTATGAACATACTGGAGAAATATTTAGCCAACCGGATCTCGACATTGTTTCTTGAAGCCTTTGTAGCCCGAGGTTTTACATTGCATGACAAAAAAAATTATAACTTCTTATCCATGCAGATTGTTTTTTCAAACCCACCAAGTTGGCATTTCGGGAGACATACAAATTTGTTATCAACATTGGTGTGTCATGCATGACTTCATCCAATGAATTCATTATGGCACTACTGGATGTATGTTACTTTAGTGTTGCTGAAGGACATCTCGAGTAAATAGTTTAGCCCCATAATGCACATATTTATGTCAACAAAATATAAGATAATGCCAATCCAATATAACAATAAACCAATCATCACATGCCGTTATACAAATTAACTACAGCTATTAGCATTTAATGTGTTGGTCTGGATTAGGCTTATCTTATTTTTCGGTGCCAAATTTAAGTAGAAAACCAAGAATCCAAATATTTGAAGAAGCCCGAGAATTTTCAAGAAAAAATTGAAGACCGAGAATCCAAATTGTACAAGTAAATGTTACCTGCCTAAATGATGGAATTGGTCACTTCCTCGGCCATGCAATTGATCTCAATGGTGCACCCGAAAGTGAAGAGATAGTGGATTGAAATTCTTGAGTGGATTTTCAGAAGTAGACGTAAGTCAATAATGACTAAATCCCTATAAATCTGGATCTATTTTCTCTCTCCCTACTCTATTTTCTTTGCCTTATCTTGAGTGTGAATTGGTGGTTTTATTGTTTTCACATTTAACTTTCATTTTGATTTGAAGGTAACTTTATTGTGTTGTCTTAGTTTGTAAAAAATTTCAATAAAGTTTTCAAACTCTCTAAAACTCCAATTCACCCTTCCATTATTGGACTTATATTGATCACTCTGTTCTTTTGTTGGAGACTAAACTGGGATAGGGCTTTTCGAGGCAAAAAAATGTCCAGATTTTAGAATTTATGGGCACGGGAAAAGGAGAGTGTGGATGTGGCACGAAGAGCGTGGGATGGTGTGAAATAGGAGGAGTTACTTGTGAAACTCCGAGGGTGTACTGAGGCTGTAGGAAGATGGGGTGATAGATTCTCAAGTGGATTCAATTCAAGAATAAACAGGCTGAAGAGGGATATGAGCAAGTTAAGAGGCGTTACGGGGCAATCTCGCGTGGAGGAATACAGGCAAACAAGGAAGGATTTCTTTAGAACTTTGAAGCAAAGGGAGGTGTATTAGAGCCAAAGAGTGAAAATTCATTAGCTGAAGGATGGGGATAGGAACTCAAAGTTGTTTCACTCTATGGATTTAGTCAGGAGAAGGATGAACCATATTGATTTTCTACTAGATGATAATGGGACCAAAAGGGAGTGGAATAATGGGCTGGAAAATGTTATTTTTGTCTACTTTAATGATCTTTTTTCTTGCTCATGTTGTTCGATTGAACCTGTTCTGGATTGCATCGACCGTGTTTTGACTGATGATCACCATTTGAACCTGGATGCTCCTTTCTATAGAGACGATGTGAGAGATGCGGTCTTCAGTATGTGTCCTAATAAAGTCCTAGGACCTGATGGCTTAAACCCGCTATTCTAGGGTGTGGAGTAATTCCAGAGGCATTGGGGTAGACTGCTATTACACTAATTCTGAAGGTTGAAAGGGCGACCAAAATGGCTGATTTTCGACCTATTGCTTTGTGCCTGGTAATTTACAAGATTATTGCTAAGATGCTTGCTAACCGAATTAAAACTGTTTTGTCTAGCCTGGTTTTTGAATTTCAGAGCGCGTTCGTGCCCGAAAGATTAATCTCGGATAATGTCCTTGTTGCTTTCGAGATGCATCATTTTCTGAAAAATAAGACCAAAGGAAACAAGGGCTTTGCTTACTAAAAGTAGACATGAGCAAAGCATATGATCGAATTGAGTAGAGTTTTCGCGATCAAATGCTATCCAAAATGGGCCTTAGCGACAAATGGGTGAGGTTGTTGATGAGCTTTGTAAGATCTGCAAAGTACTGTGTGAATTCGGAAAGGGGATTATTGGGTCCAATCATACCCAATAGGGGGTCTCCGACAAGGTGACTGCTAATCGCCTTACTTGTTTTTACTTTGTATAAAAGGTCCATCAGCACTGCTTAGAAGGAGTGAAAGGGAGGGCCGAATTCGGGGCTGTCGTGTGGCTAGAAATGCCCCTACAATTTCTCCCTTGTTTTTTTTTTGCGGCTGATGCTTGTTTTTCCAGGCTTGTAAAGAGGATACTGAAGTTATAATGGAGACTTTGGCTATTTACAAGAAGGCTTCGGGTCAACAAATTAACTTGAATAAATCTGTCATTAAGTTCAGCAAAAACTGCTCTGTGTCATTATGGCAGGAAGTGGCGAGCATCATAGGTGTTCGAGAGGTTGAAGCTTTTGACAAATATTTAGGCCTTCCAGCAGAAATTGGGAGGAACAGACGTGAAGTGTTTGCCTATGTAAAGGAGTGAGTTTCGAAGGTGGTGAATGGATTGCACTCACAGTGTCTTTCTAAGGCGGGGAAGGACATCCTAATTAAGAGCATGGGTAGGGCCATTCCTCTTTATGTCTTTGGGATTTTTCGACTTCCTAAAAGTGTGTGCTACGAGATTGAAAATATTCTGAACGGGTCTTGGTGGTAGGATGGTGCCAGGTCTGGGATTAAGTGGATGCGATGGAAAAGGCTTTGTGTTCTTAAAATTATGGGTGGTTATGGTTTTAAGAGATTCAGGGAATTGAATTTGGCTTTCATAGGGAAGATAGCATGACGGCTCATCTCAGACCCTAGTGCCCTCGTGTCTAGAGTGTTAAAAGCCAAATACTATCCCTCGTCTGATTTCTTACAAGCAAAATTGGGTTATAAGCCTTGTCTTACCTAGCGGAGCATACTAGAAACACAGTCACTTATTAATAGGGGTTGTCAGTGGAGGGTTGGAAACGACCAATCCATCATGGTAGGTAGAGATGCTTGGATAGGTGACAAGGACTGCCCTTTTATCTCTTCGGATGTTCCAGACCATTTTAAATCAACATATGTATGTGATTTTATCATTGGAGGCAGGTGAGATGTCGACAAAGTTAGAAGGACTTTCAATGATAGGGATTGTAGTTAGATTCTCAATATCCCACTCAGTTTGAATCCGTGTAGTGACAAGTTATTTTGGTTTTGGGGTAGTAAAGGCAGTTATTCTATGAAGTCTGCCTACAGATGTTTGGTGGGAGATTTTGAAAGTGGCGGTGAATTTGAAGTGAAGATGTGAAAAGCTATGTGGAGGCTTCATTTGCTTAATTTTCTAGGTACTATTAAAAACTTCCTTTGGTGTGCTTTATGTAATGTTATTCCTTCTAAGTGTAGGCTGGTTGAGAAATCAGTGGATGTGTGCGTGACATGTGAAGTGTATGGTTTGGGTTCTAAAACAATAATTCACTGCTTGAGGGATGCCCCTTTGCTAGACTAATCTGGTTTTTATCGGGCATTAGGATTGCAAATTTTTCAGGGAACTCTTTTAAGGACTGGTTCATGGTGTTGGTTAATCATCTTACTTGCAATGAGTTGGAATGGGTTAGTTGGATGTGTTGGGCCATCTGGAAGAACATGAATGAAATGGTGTGGGAGGGAAAATTGAAAAATCCATGAGTGGTGGTTAGAATTTATCGGATGAAAAGAACTGAATGGATGGATGCAAGACGTGGTGACGAGTTGGTTGTCGTCTGTGGTACAGATGGGTTGTTTGGTATTTTTCCTACATGGTGTCTGCTGCCCTTGGATTGGTTAAAAGGTAACACGGACATGTCGTGTCTGCATGACAGAAATCTTACTGGTTTGGGGGTGTGATTAGAAGTTCGGACGTAGTAATACAGGCTGCTTTTACCAAATCTTTGCCATTTTTGGTGGATCCTAGTATTGCAGAAGCATTATGTATAAGGGAGGTGCTAATCTGGTTCAAACAGCTTGATGTTAGGAATGTCATTGTAAAAGCCCGCTCGTTCCGACTAGTTTTCTGTAACATTCTGTTTAATTTTGATAAGAACTTTTGTGGAATTTTGTCTGAATTTGTTTGAACCTCGTTCAACTCCAAATTGAAATTCGTGTTTGGGTGAATTATGTGGAGAAAATAAGTGGTTACTCGAGTAAATAAAGTGTTACTCAAGTAATATGAAGCCCTGATAACTCGAGTAAATGATTGAATTACTTGAGTAAAGCATGAATTTCTTTTTCTTCCGGAAGCCTAGCTCACTTGAGTAAGAATTTGTATTACTGGAGTGAGATGAGACTTGTGATGTATCCTAAATTTACACATATAATTGAGCAAGAACTGAGTGCATTTTCACTTCATACTTTGTGCTTTTATTGCGTAATTTATACATTTCTTGCAATTTTTGTAGGATGAAAGGTTTTGTGTGAAATGAGCTGAAAAAGACATAAAAGGCACACAAATTGATAAGAACCTGTTCCCTTAACAAGATAGACCCAATTCCTATAAAGAGGAAAGAACCCATAAGATTAAGTTATTAGGACCCAATATCACTATGGTAGCCGAACTATTGATTAAAGAAACAAGAATAATTAATCAAGCTAGAACCTAAACGAATTAAACCCCTTAAACCCTACCTTAAAGACACCACAAATGATGATCAGTCACTTGATAAGTCGGTTTGTATTCTAATCCAAGAACACTAGAAAAGCAAGATCCTTGCCAAGAGCTCTCAAAGAGTATCCATCTCTTTCTCCTCCTCTTTTGTATGTTCCATAGGATATTTATACCCTTAGTGATTTCTTGACCTAATAAGGATAGAAAACAAAACAAATTTGTGCTAGCCCAAAAAAAACCCTAAGGCATCCTACGTAAGTCCTAAACTAGGCCCATAAGCTCCAATACACATAAATAGCTGACTGTTTATGTCCTCTTGCCTAAGACATCCTACATAAGTCCAATACACATAAACAGTTGTTTGTTTATGTTCTCTTGAAGTCCATCTTGCTTCATGTGAATATAATCTCTAAACTTTTCTTCAAGAAAAATACCAACATAACTTTGCATTGCTTCCTTGAACATCTTTTGCTCTTAATCGTGTAATAGTTCCACCTGGAAGTGTCATGTTGTCATCCTTGCCTTCTTTATCTATGCTCGTATCAACATCCGATCTTTGTAGCATAAGTTATGGCCCAAATACTGAACACTGTGTTAGTGTATGCCCAAATCCCAAGACATTGTATTTCAGTTAGTTTATAATATAAAGCAATAATTTGTTTTTTTTTTATTTTCTTGTGCAAATAAATTAACAAAGTATCCATGAATAGTTGTGGGTTCATGATGAAAGTGTGGTGACTT
>CAODLS013066564.1:0-18256 GCA_948243855.1 Flueggea neowawraea | reverse complement strand
ACTTTAATTTTTTTTCATATCAAAACGTTGGTTAATAATAATCACATATCCAGATTATTAATTAACCCAATAATTATTAGTTAATTTATGTCATAGCCAGACATATCAAAAAATAGCATACATAATTTTGAAAGACACAGCCTATGTGTCTGAAGCTGCTATTTCACTCACCTTGTATCCAAAACTGAGGATCCAGTCAAATATCGCTCGTGGGTGGCTGCACCTGCTGGCAGGCACACTGAGCTATACATATACAGACATAGCAAATATCAATATGTGGTACTGTGGCGGTACCGATGCATGTATGTGTATGCAAATACTGACTAACTCTCGATAGTATTGAGAACTCATGCCAAAATACCCAAACTCCCATTTCGATCTATACTCGATCGATCAAACACTCATACTGGCTGCCATCAGCCTCTCAAGTAAGGATTTAACCTCAGATCCTACAAACAACCTCAAAATCATCAAGAATCCAAATCCCCAAATTCAGACTTCTTGACCCACTCGACACAAAACATCAAATCTTGACACCGAATGTCAGATCTATGTATTTCTGACACCTATCTATCATAATACATCAAATACAACTCCAGATTTGATGAGAAATCTACCAAAATCTAGAACCATAGCTTGGTTCAAACCCATTTTGTTCAAATACGAAAACCTTGGGAACCGAAGCCAGAATCCCATGGTTACAACCTTAACCAAGCTTAATCTACCCATATTTATCTTCCTTTACAACATAAAAGGAAGATCTGAAGAAAACCCCCAAAATATGTTCAAAATCCTAGATGAACAAAGAAGAGGTGAGATGACAAAAAGAAGAGATCAAAGAATGATTCTTACCTTCAGAATCACAATGGAAGTGCCGAGGAGTGATTGCAAGTGCAAAGGAGTAGTTGAGAGAGTGATTTCGGTGATTGAGATGAGTTATGGCAGAAGAGAGCTGTAGGTGGGTGTATTTATAGAACCTCAGAACTGAAACGTGGCAGTTCATTTAATGACCGTAGAAAAGGCCCATCTACGTGCGTTGAACCTTCCTCTACGCACATTGATCACGTACTATGTGCATAAACGGCAGATCTGACAACCTTTCCCTCACGGATCAACGATCAACATGCACCCACCTAGTGCTATGCACGTAGATCACAATGCTTACCACGTTTCCCAGTCCAAATCATGTCCAACGTGCGCGGATGTCTCCAACGCACACAGACGTGCTCAGGCACACTCACAGTCTGGATTAGACATCCATCTACACACGTAGCACAATCACCTACGCACGTAGATGATACCCTGACCTCAATCTATGCGCGTAGAACGTCTCCAACGTACACAGATGACCTGCTATATGCTTTGCACACATAAACCACCACCAAACATTCTAGATCGAAGTTTAACACCTCAAAGCCCTGAATTTCCATGTAGTCTTGACGGAATACCATCAAATTCTGGTAAAAAAGAACGGGATATTACATAGGTGATCAGTCAATTGGGTATCGATGGGTTTGAGAGTTGATGCATTTCTAGTTTTCAGCACAATCGAGGCTATGATGGCATTTGCATTGCATGCATACATTCAGTACCGCCATAGTACCAGTACTCTATTATGATCAGTATGATATGATTTATTTGTTTCAACTTCTTGTCCTTGTCAGCACCACTAGCCAGGTACCTGTGGTGCTTGATTGGAGTTCAGCTTGGCCACCAGGTGAGTGTGGTAGAAGCTTCAAACACATAGATTGTGTCTTTTAGAACCTATATGTTTTGATGTGTTCGGGTCATATCTATAAACCAGACTAATTAATAATTGAATAAGAAAGTAGATTATGTGAAATAAGGAAATTTAGTTATCAGTATAGACATTAGTATATGTCATTTATCAGTATCCATATAAGTATTTGTTACATGTGCTTGCTATCAGTATATGATATGTATATAATATGTTGATTTGGGACACTCTAGCTACAGGAGTTATTAGTAGCCTATGGTATACCATTGTTCAGTTAAGGCCTAATTACCAGGGTAAGTGGTAACTCGTGTGTGTAGCGCAAGCACACGAGATCAATTGGATATCAGGTGGCTTTGCCACATCAGTTGGATATCAGGTGGTGTTGCCACATCAGTTCAGTTATGTCCCTATGTTCAGTATTCAGGCATATATATATATATAAGATTGAATCTTATGCATGTTATATGTTGTTTGCTAAAGGTGCGAACATTTTCAGAAATGAGTTTTTCAAAGCTATGATATACTTAGAGAGAGAGTGTGTGTGTGTATATATATATATATGTATTTAGTATATCGCATGTGATATTTGCGAAATATTTTCAAATTAGTCTGTGTGATGTACGCATGAGGCAATATGGAGTGTCGCCCCTCACTGAGATTTCTCACCCACTCCCTTAACATTTTTCAGGTGCTACTTGACTCAACAACCTTCCGGCAGTTAGATACTCAGTGAGGCATCGTTGATTTGGTTAGTTGATGCCCTTTTGCTCGGACTCCTTTATTTTGATGGGGCTCCGCACCGAATGCTAGTGGTTTACTGGGATGTATTTGATTTTTGGGCATTGATTTTACTCATATACGAGTTGTATATATTTTTGGGATTTATCAGTTACGATTATACAATATTTTAGTTATATTTATATATCTCTGTATGAATTTTATATTTGTTTGTATTACAAATGATTTTCTGGGTAGTATATCTGATTATCCAAGGCTTGTGCGAGATGTACCGGGCTTCTACAGACGGTTCGCCTCGTACGCCGGTACGACCCGACTTTGGGTAGTGACAACTAAAGGCTAAGTTTACCACCTTAGTATATGTGCCCCATATCAAATATATATATATATATATATATAACATAGAAGATGAGCATGCAGAGCATAATTATTTTGTAGTACACACACACGCACGCACACACGTACACACATGCATGCATGCATATCAAAAATAGATTACTGAATATTAAGAATCACATAAGTCAAGTTATTAATTAGACAAGTAATTATTAGTCAGATTACAGATTATATGCAGACACATAAAAAACATATACCAAGTTGAAGATACAACTTATGTGTCTGAAGTTGCCATCTCACTCACCTAGATGTCCAAGAAGAATAGTTCAGTCACTCTTCACTAGTTGGCGGCTGGTCATACTAACAAGAACAAGAAGCTGGAACAAATGTAGATAGAGCAGAAATCAAAATGTGATATTAGTACTGTTGCGGTACCAAAATGTATGTTGATGTAAATCCATCACCTAACCCCAAAGTGACATCGAAAAACTTATTTCAATTGAGGACATGTCACACTTGTCTCAAAAATCAAATTCTACATGAAATTATGATTTGGTCTTTGAACTTTTATAAAATTATATTTTAGTCCCTAGACCTCAAAAAAGTACAAATTAGTTCTCAAACTTGTTAGATATTGCAAATCGATCATCCAAGTAGTTAGAAAAATAAGCCATCAAACTCTTAAAAATTGCAAAATTGTCCCTAAACTCTCAAAATTACAAATCTGAACCAATCCTTAGCAAAATTTCAGTTTATCCCTTGCGACAAAAAATTATTCGAAAACACCCTAAAACTCGAATCGATCAATGCCCAATATTTCAAATCGTCCCAATCAACTTAAATCAACTTCCTAAATATGAATCTACGATCAATTTCACCAAAACAACAACAAAATCATCAAAAATATCTCAAACCCAAAACAAACCCTAGGCCATGCAAAAACTACATCAAATCTCATGAATCCAAGCTTAATCTATGTTCTTCTAGCCTCATTCCATCATGATCTATCACCCTCTAACATACATTATGACAAAAATACCAAAATTCAAAACCCTAGCTAAATTCAGCCAAAAAGCTAAATATGAGATTCGAGAATGAAATGATGAAATAAAGGGCAATCTTACATCAAGTGATGTTTAGGAATGATGGGCAAGCAAGGAGATAGAGATTCAGACGAGTTTGAGAGTGTTTTGAGTGAAAATGAGAATGAATGAACGAAAGGGGTCGATTTTGGGTGTTATAAAGAGTTGTGGATAAAAAATGCATTGTTTCAACGATTTAGAAAGCAACATACGTCATTCTAATGCACAACGTACGTTATACATAAATTCAATGCAGGCCTTCCAGTTATAACGTACATTATTGTGCTTCTAGTGGCCTCAGATCTTAAAAACAAAGGCTATATGTTGATCATGGTTGCTGCCCAGATAACATGCATCTTCACTCCTTAATGTACATTATGCACAAATTCCATATGTCGTGCATCTTGCATGACTTAATGTTGCTCTATGCCAGACTACACTCCTCAACTTTCTTTGCTTCTGGACGCACGTTGGATCACTCCTGAGGCTTAACAACACCTAACCTTACAAAATTTACATCATTAATAATCATTAAATAGCCAATTAACATCTTGAACACCTAATCATCAACCCAAACACCATACGATTGGATCATAATCGAACGGAAAGCTACAGAGAACCTAGTTGGAATAGGTGAGACATTACAATGAAAATGATAATAAATGGCATGGATAAAATTGTCCAAGAAGAAATAACCTTGGAATGCATTTGTAAATCAAACCTATTTAGGTAGGATTTGCAAATGAGCAATTTTAGCTTTGAACCAATTCTTTCATTTACAATCCCTTCATTTGAGTTTTTCTAAAAAAACAAACCAAACATGAGAATTTACATTTGTAAATGAATTTTATGAAATTCCATAGAATTCATTTATACCAAAAGGTATGTTAATTTCTGAGCATTAGAGTTATGGTACTTTTTGTATGTTATTTCTGACTTTATTTATACTTACATTCATATTAAGGCATGCTTCCTAAATTACTTGCCTTCATTCTTCCTTCTTGTAAAGCTGGATTGGAGGATCCTGATGATGATGTTCAATAAGGGTGAAAGTGACGCAAGTTGGTCGATTTTAAGTATTCAAACCGCACTGCACCACAAATTATGGTTTGAAAAAAATTATAACTGCAGTTAAACCACTAGTACGATTAGATCCACTAAACTTAACTAGCGGTTGCAGTGTAGTTTGGTCGGTTTTTTGTGGTTTGTGTTTTATTAAATGTATAAAAAAATTAAACAACTAAAAAAATTAAAACAAATAACAACATTGAAAAATAATCTTAATATTGCTTCATTAGAATATTTTTTTCTCTGGAATATGGAAGTTGCCTCAAAAATAAGAAAAGCTACTTCAAAATACATTAACCTTTGCTAGTTGCCCTCCCAAAATAAGCACAATTATGCATCCTTTTCACCATCTGTCAATTGGCATCTAACTAATATTATTGTATACCTATTGTCTACATTCAAAATATACATTTTTAGCTGAAAAAAACACTTAAAAGAATTGCACATAATCTAGAATAACTCCAAAATATATAGCTTCCAACTATAATAATGTTATTAATTTTCAGCAAGCAATCCAAAATATCACTGAAACATAAGATTCAACAGCTCTTCAAAAGAGAAAATTGCTATCTTCAATCAATCATCAAGAAGAGGCTTTGAAGTTGGACCCAAATCTGAAAGTTTTAAAAGAGATAAATATTAAAATTCACATAATATACATTTAATAACATAAACTAATGATAGAAGTGAAGTTACATTTGGCCATTTCTTCAAAAGTTCCAATATCATCAAGGACATCCTTTAAGTCACATGGTTTGTCATTTGATCTAATCTAATTTTGAGTGCAAAGTAGTGCTTCAACTATTTTTGGCATAAAAAAACTCCGATAAGGATCCAAAATCCTTCCACTTGTACTAAATGTTGATTCACTAGATATTGTGGAAATAGCAATGGCTAAGATTTCTCTTGCCATCATAGAAAGACAAGGATACTTGTTCTCATTTAACTTCAAATAACTCAACATATCAAATGGCTCTACTAAGGTCAAACAACTCTCATTCAAATTTTGATAACCCGCCCGTTCTAATCAATTCTCTGTAACGTTCTGACCAACTCTGACAAGGTCTTTGGTGGAACGTCATTTTGTTGATAATGATTTTTGCTCATTCAAAATTTGAACCTAGAAAGCTTGAGGTGATCTTTGGTGTTTGAAGAACGTTTAAGGATGATATCGTTATAAGATTGGGTGATTGTTAGGTTCTGTCAATAATAGGAATTATGATTTTTAGTTTGGGATGTGATTTTGCACGTGTTAAGGTGAGTTGGAGCTCAATAACATGCATTGCAGGGCTTCTACGCACGTTGATGATCATTAGGATGGATCATGAACGTGCTTAAGGCATTCTGTGTGCGTTGATCATCCATTCGAAGTAAACCGTGAGTAGCTGGAGCCATCTACGTACACAGAAGAAGTAGCTACGCACGTTGAGTATGTGGTTAAAGTTGATTTGGGGGCGGTGTAAGCCATCTAAGTGCATTGTAAGAGGAGCCATGCACGTTGATCATGATATGGGAATGAACCGTGGGTTCTTAAGCTATCTACGTGCGTTGCAGGAAGGAGCAACGCACGTTGGTGTTGATTTGGATTAAGCTGAGAGTTTCTTAGCACCATCTACGCACACTGTATAAGCATCTATGCACGTTGAACTTCTTCTAAGTGCGTATATGAGGTACTACGCACGTTAATGATGCCCATAAATGCTGAAATGAGTGAAACGTTGCGTTTTAGTGTGATGGGTCTATAAATACCTCTCACCCGACCTTTTCATAATTTCATCTCATTTTCACTCCAAATCACTCTCAACTCTTCTGATACTCTCTCCCATGGTCTCTCCTCATTCCATAACATATGTGGAGGTAAGATCAAGCTTCTAGCCTCATCTTTTCGTTCATTTGATGCCTTTGATTTCTAAATCTCTTTTGGGTCCGATTTGACCTAGGTTATCAGATCTGAGTGATTCGGTTGAGATGGATGCGGAAGGTTGTTAGAAGATGATTGTTTGAGGTAAGATGATTCTTCTTTCCCTCTTAAATCATTATTTTCATGCATTAATATCGGAATTCCTTTTTGGGCCAAATTTCTTTCTAGGGTTTGGATTTGATGTTCTTTTGGATTGGAGGTTAGATAATGATTATCTATGGTTGTTTGAGGTTAGATTAACATGAATCAAGATTTGAATCAAAGGATTTGAGGTTGCTCTGAATGAGCTAGGGTTGGATTCGGGTTTGTGTAGATCTTTGATGATTTAGAGTTATTTTTGAGAAACAAATCATGGATTTGAGTTCCTGAGGTTGATTATGATCATTGTAGGTGTTTGAAACTAATTTCTATCAGCGGAACCGAGAAATGAATTTTTGGGGGTAATTTTCCCATATAGAGGAGAGTTGATATTTTGTAAGCTTGAGGTTAAAATATAGTTTCATAATATTTGGGAGATTTGATTGTAATACTACATCGAGGTCTGAATATCGATGAGTGATAGACTTTCGATTGAAATAGGATTTCTTAAGACGAAGACATTTGAGTTTGCATTTGCATTTTATGCATATTCTGTATTGCCATAGTCACTGTGTTTGATCAATTCTGAATACTTTGTTTCAGCGCAGTTTGATTTTTGAGGCGGCCAACCATCGACTGATGGTCAGCGATTCAGAGTTTGGAAGCTCGGCATCTAGGTGAGTTGATGCCAGCTTTAGACACATAGGTTGTGTCTCTCCACTTATATGTTTTTGTTGTGCTACCATCATAGCATGCAAATTGGAATAATTAAATGGTTGGGAATCCTAAAATCTGGTCTATGTAAGAACTTGGTTGATATGAAATTGTTTTGGAAAATTATTTGGGTTTTGGAAAGAGTAATGTTGGCCAATTTTTCGGGGATGTCTTGGTTGACTTTGTAGAGCTGAAGTGAGTAGGAGTGAAGAGAGAAAACAACACCGTAATTTATAGTGGTTCGGCCAACCATGCCTACGTCCACTACCTAAGTCTCACTTAGGATTTCCATTATGACTCTTGCATCAATGGGTGCAAGATTAAACCTCTACAAACTATTGCTTTAAAGGTGCAAGATTAAACTTATACAACCTCTTGCTTCAATGGGTGCAAGATTAAGCCTCTCAAGTTGTTTTCTCTAGGCTCACAACAAACCTTTTCCCACTCTCAAAGTGTTTTACAAAACAGTTGCAACAAATAAAAACTCTATGCTAGAGTTGAATATTTGAGATTGAAGCTAGAATCTTGATCTCTAGCTTAATTTGGTGTTTTGGAGTGAGGGGAATGATGAAAATGATTGGGATTTGAAAGAATATGATCATCCACGTTTTTCTGCCATTCTTTGATGTACTTATAGCCTCTCCAAGTGATATGACCATTGGTGGAGATAAACTAGCCGTTGGAGTACGTTTCTGCCCATTGCAGCTATCTGTGCCATTCTCACGTACGTCACTTAATCCTCACGTACGTCATCTGCAAATTCTCCAGCTTACGCACGTTTGTTTAATCTCACGTACGTTGATCATTTTTTAGCAAGCTTTGCATACGTGAACTTATATCACACGTATGTGAATGACAACACACGTACGTTAAAGCGTGAAATGTGTTTCAGAGGGTTCTAGTGGCTTCTGCTCATCTTCAGACCCACTCTCACGTACGTGAACTATTTTTGACGTACGGGAAGCACTTACAGTGGCTTGTTTTGCAACTCCGAGCTCTCCAACTTGTTTCTCTTTAAGTCAAACATTTTGCTTATCATGAAAACATAAAAAAGAACTTAATGTTGACCACCTTTGGTTCAACAATCTCCCCCTTTTTTATTATGACAAAACTTTGAAGAATTAAAGCGCTACATCAAGGAAAATAATATTGATTAAGGATTCCATCCTTGTCATTTTGTTAGCATCATGAAAATGTGAATGAAAATATTTTTCCTCTTGCAAATAGATATATGAAAATACATATATATATATATATATATATATATATATATGTTGACTATATCTGCATGTGGTATTTTCGAACTGTTTTCAAAACAGTCTTTGTGAGGCACGTATGAGGCGATCTAGAGTGTTATCCTTACTGGGTTTAACCCCCTTTCTTTGTGTTGTCCCTGTTTATTATCATCTTGCAGGTGATTTTTGTTGACTGTGATGTTTGGCATTTGATGCTCAGTGAGGTATTCTAACATTGCGATCAATGCCTTTTTGCTCGGGCCCCGTTTGTATGATTTATTAGAGGCTCCACATCGGGTTCCTGTGGGATGGGTTATTGTGTTTGTTATTGTCACTGTTATTTCAAATGCTTATAATTTGAAATTATTTCCGCAATTGATATTATATATGTTTTGTTATATCAAATGATGTTTAAACCTTTATTTGATTTTATTATTAATTCGAATATGATTTTGGGTAGAAGTTCTGTACTTTGAGGCTTGTACGAAATGAGCCGAGCTTCTATAGACAGTTTGCCTCGTACGTCGGTCATGGACCCGAGAATGGGTTGTGACAAAAATGGTATTAGAGCACTAGGTTTCGTAAGTCTAAGGAAATTATGTATTCTAATACCAAATGTGGTATCAGAGCATTATGTTCGTATTGTGTATGTCGTTTATGGAGTTTATGTATCTTTGATTGAGTCATTTGAATTGCCTTTGTATGCATTTTTGACTTTGTTTCGATACTTCGATATATGTCTTGGTACTATGAAAATAGTTTGTAATCTGACATATGCATGTACGTTTTGTTGATTGTTCTATTCTGAAATGCATCCTCGGCATAAGAGAGTTTGAGAGGCCATTAGACGATGACTGGCTGAAGTCGTCAGCCAGTTTGTTGCGTATCAGCATGGTTCGTGTGATATGTCGGAGGTTGCAGTTTCAGTACCTCAGTCTTAACCACCGCCAATGGTTCAATTGGTTATGGATCAACGTTTTCTCACATATTTGAACAATTTGAGCAATTCCTTCTTGGTCAAGTAATCAGAGGTAAGTCAGCAGTAGCTGCTCCGACAGTTGCATCAGTTGTACCTGAAATCAATTCTGGTCGTATTCCTTCTACCTCTATACTTTTGTATAAGTGCTTCTTTGGAATTCTGCGAACTTTTGCGCATTTTGGCATATGTTCTTTTGAACTTCTGTGCATCTTTGTATATCTTTGTCTTTGGATCTTCTGAGCTTTGCATATGCTGGTATGCATTTCCTATATCCTTCTTGTTGCAATATCCTTTTTGTTATGTCTAGTTAGTAGACATTCTATTGAGGAATTCGGTTGGAGATTCATTGTTTCTAAGAATCAAGTGAAGTTGATTCGGTGATAAGAGAATTTGTCAAATTGCTATATGAGGTTTTGGTTTTGAAAGTTTGAAGTATATGGTAGTGATTTTGACAAGGAGGAAACGGTCTATTATGATAATGAAGAGTATTTGGCGTTGGGGTTTGAATGAGCCTTAAGCTTTAAAGTGAATTTTAAAGACGTACAAAGAGTGCAAGATGTTCCTGGAGTGCCTTCCGAGGAAATTCTAGGACTCTGTGGAGTGAAAGATTGAGTTCATGGTTGAAGTGGGATTTGGTGTACATTTGAAATTGGAAACTCCATAGGGAGAATTTGTTGGAGAATTTCGGTTAACGTACGTTGCACTGACCGTGACGTACGTTGATCATGTCTGCTTCTTAGATGACGTATGTTGCCTTTCCTCTGCGTACATTGTGATCCTTCACTGCGTATGTTGTGCATGTATGACATACGTTATTAAGGATCTAGTAGCCTCTGTTTGCATTCAGCTCCATGTCTATGTACGTTGCAGATTCTCTACGTACGTTGTAGTCCATAACGTACGTTGTGACTTTACAAGACGTATGTTGATCACGACATTTTCCAGATAACATACTTCAGCTTTGTTGTAACGTACCTTGTTGCTTTACAGAGCCTTGTTTCTCAACTCTAAGCCTTCTAACGTGTTCCACTTCAAGCCAAATGTTTTTCTTTTCATCAAAACCTTTTGCTCATCATCAAAACACATAAGGAACTTATTGTTAATCACCCATGATCCAACAATCTCCCCCTTTTTGATGATGACAAAACTTTGAAGGATTGATGGCTACATCAAGGGCAACAATTGATCAAGGATTCCATCCTTGTCATTTGATTAGTATTATGCAAATGAATCAAATGAATATCCAAAACATTTATACCTCTTTTCAAATACACATCTAAGCATTTTCAACATTCTTCCCCTTTTTGTTATCATCCAAAAAGATTAATCAATTAAGCAATTATCACTCCCCCTTTCAAAAACAATTTGTGCATATATAAAAAATAGTCACTCCCCCTATTTGTTTCAAACCATTGCACATATGTAAATCAACACAATCAAATAATTCATGCAAATAATAATAATCAAATAAGAAATAAAAATTGCATGATTATAAAGGAATGATATTAAAGAAATACCTAGTATGCCGAAAGACATACATTAGCCAATGAATCTCCATCATCACTTAAAGAAGAACTATAATCTCTTATTTTTTTTTCTTCTTCTTATCCTTCAACCTCTCCATCTCTTTTTGTTGATGCTTCTTGTTTTTCAACAACTTTTCATAAGTTGCTATCCTTTTGGAGTAGAATTTTATCTCTTCATCCTCCTCTTCATCAGAGCTTGTCTCTCCTTTGCTCTCCCCTTTTCGAAAATGAATGGAAGCTTTCAATGCCTTCCCATGTTTTGGTTTTTCTTCTCTTGATTTGAGCACAATCTCATAATTTATGAGTGACCCAACTAAAGCACTAAACTCCAAAGAATTTAAGTCTTTGGATTCCATGATGGCGGTGACCGTTGCATTCCATGTTTGAGGCAAAGAACTCAAGATCTTCTCCACCTTATCGCTATTAGAGATTGGTCTTCCAAATGAAGCAAGACCATTTGTGATTTTCGCAAAGCAATCAAGCATATTGTTAATGCTTTCATCTTCTTTCATGGAGAATAACTCATAGTCATGTAGGAGCATATTAACCTTGGTTTCCTTGACTTGAGTTGTGCCTTCATCAGTGATCTCAAGCATTTTCCAAATCTCCTTGGCATGTTCACAAGATGAAATTCGATTGAACTCTTTGGGACTCAAGGCACAATATAGTAGTTGAGTAGCCGTTGAGTTTAGACTAAGAGACTTCCAATCTTCATCTTTGAAGTCTTTATACTCATTGATAGTGCCATCTTCATTCTTGGGAATAGTTGGACCAAAAGCTTTATGTTGTAAGCTTGAAGGAAGATAGTCATTTTCTTTTTCCATAAAGTAAAATTTAAGCCATCAAAGTAAGGAGGGGAGTTAGGAGAAAAACCAGGAACATTTGGAGGAGGACCAAAACCCATTTTGTTGATGCAAATCTTTGCTTTAAGGATTTTAAGCCTTTTTGTTGGAGACCCGCTCTGATACTACATGTTGGAGAATTTTGGTTGATGTACGTTGCACTGACCGTGACATACGTTGATCATGTTTGCTTCCTAGATGACGTACGTTGTCTTTTCTCTGAATACATTGTGATCCTTCACTGCGTATGTTGTGCATGTATGACGTACGTTGTGCATGTATGACGTACGTTGTTAAGGATCTAGTAGCCTCTGTTTGCATTCAACTCCATATCTATGTACATTGAAGATTCTCTACGTACGTTGTAGTCCATAACTACGTTGTGACTTTACAAGACGTACGTTGATCACGACGTTTTCCAGATAATGTACTTCAGCTTGGTTGTAACGTACGTTGTTACTTTACAGAGCCTTGTTTCACAACTCTAACCCTTCCAACGTATTCCACTTCAAGCCAAATATTTTGCTCTTCATCAAAACCTTTTGCTCATCATCAAAACACATAAGGAACTTATTGTTGATCACCCATGATCCAACAGAATTGTATGATAAAGGAAATGATTGATCAATGTTGCTATAGGGTACTCCAGAGTTGTTTGCTAAGAAGACTAGGAGTTTCTTCTGAACAACCGAGTACTGCAGGAGAATTGTTCGGGATTTTTTTGGATGATATTTTTTATGACTTGGTGGATTAAAAAAGGAGAATTGGAGTGTATGAACTAATCTACATAGGAAGAGTTTTCAAATATTGTAAAATGTTAGGCAAGTGGGGTCGGTGTTGGATTCACACTGGGCTTCATAGATTTTGCGGTGTATTTCGGTACATTGCGAATTGACCAAGGATGAACGATGTGGTTCAACGTTACTCAGAATGAGTCTGATACATGTTTGAAATAACATGCTTGGAGGAATTAGTGAATGAGTTGAAAATGGTGGATGACGATCCATAGCCAAGTATAGGGGTGTTTGCTTGGGTAAAAAGTTTGTTTGGTAGACAACTAGTGATGTTGTTAATTCTGCTTAATAACATCGTTTGATGGGATGAGTCAAGTTGGACTCAGAAGTTAGTGTATCATTAGATCTTCAAGATCTATTTGATTTGACTGTGAAGGTTGAATATCAAAAGTGTACTTATTTTGTTTTTGTACCCTATCTCCTTTGGCAACATTTGATTGTTGCATCATATTGCTCTGTTGAACATTATTTGTTGTTCTTTCCAATTTGTAAGTTGTGTTATTGTTATGGCTTTTGAAATTTGATATCTAACCAGTGTCTGATGCTTGTTCTTTCGATGCGTGGCTCTATAAGTTTTGGTAAACATGTTCTTTGTTCCTTGTACCTTTAGGTATTCTATGACTTCGCAATTCGTTCCTTGAGAATGTTGTCCCATGTTGTTTCTATGAACGAACGTTTCTGTTAATTGAGTTAAGACTCGATTTGTAAATTTGTTTAGTCATCACTGGATATGGCAATTATCGGGTTTCATGATGCTTAAGTTCGTGTTGACTTTCTCTACATCTGTATTTTCTCGTATCATTCGCCTTTAATTTGGGACATTTTGAAATGTCAACATTGATCTGTATATTGTGTTTTGAGCACCCTAGAGGTGTTGCTTTGATTGGATGTGGCGTGGATATCCACACTTCTCTGACTCTGTCATTTTAGCATTCATTGTTTTTGCATATGTATACTTTGGTATACTCTGTCTCAGAATCGGTGCAACCTGTACCCATCTCTGTATATTTGCATATCTCTGTGTGAGAGAGCTAGTGCGTTAGTAGAGTGACAATTGCACTCTACGAGTTTTGATATGTTGAGAATTTTGAATCATATTCTAATTTGGAGACTTAGTGTTGATTTTTGAATTGGCATTTGGACGTCTGACTAGATTGAGATTTTAGTAGTATTGGTGATTTTGGTGAATTTCTGTGATCTTCCATTGATTTGAATCTTTTGGAAATTTGAGGACGAATTTCTTTTAAGGGGGGAAGAATGTGATAACCCTCCCATTCTGATCGATTCTCTGTAGCGTTCCTATCAACTCTGACAAGGTCTTTGGTGGAACGTCATTCTGTTGATAATGATTTTTGCTCATTCAAAATTTGATCCTCGAAAGCTTGAGGTGATCTTTAATGTTTGAAGAACGTTTAAGGATGATATCGTTATAAGATTTGATGATTGTTAGGTTTCGTCAATGATAGGAATTATCATTTTTAGTTTGGGATGTGGTTTTACGCGTGTTAAGGTGAGCTGCAGCTCAATAACATGCATTGTAGGGCTTCTACGCGTGTTGATTATCGTTGGGATGGATCATGAATGTGGTTAAGGCATTCTGTGTGTGTTAGAGTTGTTCTGTGTGCGTTGATCATCCCTTGGAAGTAAACCGTGAGTGGCTAGAGCCATCTACATGCATAGAAGACGTAGCTACGCACGTTGTGTGTGTGATTCAGGTTGATTTGGGGGTGGTGTAATCCGTTTACATGCATTGTAGGAGGAGCCACACACGTTGATCATGATATGGGAATGAACAGTGGGTTCTTTAGCTATCTACATGCATTGCAGGAAGGAACAACGCCCGTTGATGTTGATTTGGATTGAGCTGAGAGTTTCTGAGTACCATCTACGCATGCTGTCTAAGCATCTATGAACGTTGAACTTCTTCTACGTGCGTATACGAGGTACTACGCACGTTAATGATGCCCAGAAATGCTAAAATGAGTGAAACGTTGCATTTTGGCGAGATGGGTCTATAAATACCTCTCACCCGACCCTTTCATCATTTCGTCTTATTTTCACTCCAAATCACTCTCAAATCTTCTGATACTCTCTCCAATGGTCTCTCCTCATTCCATAACATCACTGGAGGTAAGATCAAGCTTCTAGTATCATCTTTTCGTTCATTTGATATCTTTGATTTCTGAATCTCCTTTGGGTCTGGTTTGACCTACGTTATCAGATCTGAGTGATTCGGTTGAGATGGATGCTAAAGGTTGTTAAAAGATGATTGTTTGAGGTAAGATCATTCTTCTTTCCCTCTTAAATCATCTTTTTGATGCCTTAATCTTAGAATCCCTTTTTGGGTCGAATTTGTTTTTAGGGTTCAGATTTGATGTTCTGTTGGATTGGAGGTTAGATAATGATTATCTATGGTTGTTTGGGATTAGATTAACATTAATCAAGCTTTGAATCAAAGGATTTAAGGTTGCTCTGAATAGGCTAGGGTTGGATTCGAGTTTGTATAGATCTTTGATGATTTAAAGTTGTTTTTAGGAACAAATCATGGATTTGAGTTTCTGAGGTTAATTATGATTGTTGTAGATGTTTGAAACTGATTTCTATCGGTGGAACCGAGAAATGAATTTTTTGTGGTAATTTTCCCATAAAGAGGAGACTTAATATTTTGTAAGTTTGAGGTTAGAAATATAGTTTTGGAATATTTGGGAGATTTGATTGTAATACTACATCGAGGTCTAAATATCGATGAACGATAGACTTTCGATTGAAATAGGATTTCTTACGCCGAAGGCGTTTGAGTCTACATTTGCATTTCATGCATATTTTGTATTGTCACAGTCACCGTGTTTGATCTATTGTTAATACTTTGTTTCAGCTCAGTTTGATTTCCAAGGTCGCCAGCCATCGACTGGTGGTCAACGATTCGGAGTTTGGAAGCTCAACATCCAGGTGAGTGGATGTCACCTTCAGACACATAGGCTGTGTCTCTCCCACTTATATGTTTTTGTTGTGCTATCGCCCTAGCATGTAAATTGGAATAATTAAAGTATTAAGAATCCTAAAATCTGGTCTATGTGAGAACTTGGTTGATATGAAATTATTTTGGAAAACTATTTGGGTTTTGGAAAGAGTAATGATACTCTGTCTTTGAAAGATTTTGTACTTCGACAAAAGACGATTTGTTTTTGAGAGATAATATAAATTTGATTTTTATTATATGTCTTTGGTACATTTCAGAAATAAGTTCTAAACTTCATTTCTGGTAAAACATTTGACTGTTTTGCATACTTTGTTTGTATGTCATGTCATTATGGCTTTGTAAATTTTGAAATGAATACGTCATTTATGGATCTGATAAACATGTTGGATTTTTGGAAAATCATACTTAGATGTATGTATGTTTTGGACTTCGATATATAAGTTATATCTTATATATCCTTTTGGTTTTGATATACTCGATTAGACGACTGCTTGTTTATGGATTTAATTATACTATATGTATATGTTTTGAAGACGGGACACCTGCGCTACATGGTACGTAGCCTTTGGTATACCAATGATTGAGACAACCTAGCTACCCGGGGTATCAGTAGTCATGTTGTCCTGACGAGGGCACATGATTTGATATTGATAGAGGTGGGTCCTCATCACATTTATGGTTGGTCCATACATTTCGTGATTCATGACGGAGTCCACATCATGCTTGTTTATGTCTCGTGATTAGTGGCAGAGCCCACATCATGCTTTCTTTAGTCCTGGATCTGTGTTATATGTTTTGACTCAGATTTATATTTGAAAGGATTTTTTTTATGCCTACGTGGCAAACTATTGACTTTGGAGTTTCTAGAAAACTAGAAAGATTTTTGAACTTCTTTCTAAAATCCTTGATAACGGTTTGAACGAATTATGACTTTTCATCTGTAGTTTTTGGTATAACCTTAAAAAAGGGTTTTATTTTGAAACCTTCGATAAGATAAAAAGTAATCTGAGAAGGTTTTGCTTTGTTTGGAAACACATTAGCTTTGTTAAGGTTTGAAGAAAATCTTGCAAGGATTTTGGTTTAGTTCCTGAATGATTTCGTGCATGATGTTTGCTGTGATTGAGAGCGATTTCGAAATGGTTTTTGAATCTCTATTACGTACGTAACATGTGTGTATATATATATATGTTGACTATATTTGCATGTGATATTTTCGAATTGTTTTGAAAACAGTCTTTGTGAGGCACGTATGAGGCGATCTGGAGTGTTATCCCTCACTGGGTTTGACCCCCTTTCTTTGTTTTGTTCCTGTTTATTATCATCTTGCAGGTGATTCTTGTGAACTGTGTTCTTTCGCATTTGATGCTCAGTGAGGTATTATGACGTTGTGGTCAGTGCCCTTTTGATCGGGCTCCATTTGTATGATTTGTTAGAAGCTCCACACCGGATTCCTGTGGTATGGGTTATTGTCTCTGTTATTTCAAATGATTCTAATTTGAAATTATTTCCACAATTGATATTATATATGTTTTGTTATATCAAATGATGTTTAAACTTTTATTTGATTTTGTTATTAATTCGAATATGATTTTGGATAGAAGTTTTATACTTTGAGGCTTGTGCGAGATGGGCCGAACTCCCATAGACGGTTCGCCTCGTACGCCGGTCATGGACCCTGGAATGGGTCGTGACACAAATACCTAAACAATTAAGATTTACTCTTAGCCTGCTCTTGCTCTTTTATTTGTTGTAAAAACTTCTTTGCCATAAAATTAGAATTCCCACAATCATCATCAACCATTTCATTATTCATATCACCCAATCCCACAAAAAAAATATCATTTCCACTAGGATTTTAATATTCATAAAATTTAAACCGCCTATTCAAAGTTGTTTCAATACTTACAAATGATTAGAAGCTTTCTTTGTATCACACATTCCAAATAAAAAAAATTCAACATACTTCAATTTAAATCTTGGATCCAAAACCATAGCAGTAAACAACAAGTTGTTGATTTTACTAGTATCTTCCTAATATTTAGCAAGTTTTATTCTCATTCTACGTGCCATTGAACTCAAAAAAGTGTTGAGTCGATAATCACACTAGAAGGGGGGTTGAATAGTGTGATATTAGAAGCTTTGATTTTTCTTCGAGAATAATTGCGGTAAATAAAAGAACACCAAGAACTTATAGTGGTTCGGCCAACTCGATGCCTACATCCACT
>CAODLS013066562.1:0-10351 GCA_948243855.1 Flueggea neowawraea | reverse complement strand
CGTACGTTATCTGGGCATTGGATGATCGTTGTAAGTTGTCATTTTGAAGATGTACGTGGTGGTGTGTTTCTTCGAATTCGTGGTTTTTAGAAGCATGAAAATCTACGTCAAGCTTTTGGGACGTACGTTGTGATTAAGAATAATGTATATTGCCCTAGAAATAATGTATGTTGCTTTATTATTTCAGTGAAATGAAGCGTTTTGGGCGAGAGGTCATTAAATACCACTCATACGACCCTCATTCGGCCATTACTCATTTTCACCTACCAAAATCACTTCAAATTTGTCTCCCAACGTCTCCCATTGATTCCTTTTGATTCCTCAACACTTTTTGAGGTAAGATCGAGCTCCCAATCTCTTCTTTTCTTCATTTGAAGCAAGATTTATGTATTTATATTTTGCCCGAATTTGAATGTGAGGGTCGGATTTGCTTGTTTCTGTTTGAATGGAAGTTAGAGGTTGTTGTTTTATGATAGAGAAAAACTTAATGCACTTATATTGAGTTCAAATTTGAGAGTTTTGATTTTGTTTTGAAATGGGTTAGGGTTAGGTTCGTGTTTGGTTGATTTCGAACGATTTTGAGTTGTTTTGGTGGATTTGGTTATAGATTTAAGTTTTCGAGGATGATTAGAGACAATGTGAACATATTAGAACATTGGGTATCGATCGACACGAATTTTAGGTTGTTTTTGGAAGAATTTTTGTCACAAGGACTAAAACTGATATTCTGCTAACGTTTGGGTTAGATTTGTAATTTTGACAGTTTAAGGACTGTTTTGCAATTTTTAAGAGTTTGAGGACTTATTTGGGAATTCTGACTACTTGGATGACTACTTGGTAATTTGAGAATACTTTGGGGAATAATCTATAATTTTCTGAGGTCTTAAGGACTAAAGTGTAATTTTACAAAAGTTAGGGACAAAATTATAATTTTACATAAATTTCGATTTTTGAGTCCAGAGTGTTTGATCTTCGATCGGAATAATTTTCATTGTCGAGTGAGCATCTGCATCTGCATTTGCACTTCATACCTTCTGTACCGCCACAATACCAGTACCACATTTTTTATATTCCTCTCATATGTCTGTTTCAACTTTCTGTTCCTGCCAGCACGATCAGCCCCTGACTAGTGGTGTGTGACTGGATTGTCAGCTTTGGACACCAGGTGAGTGGGCGACAACTTTAGACATATAGGTTGTGTCTTCTCAACCCTATATGTTTTTGTTATGTTTGACATTACTTTGAAATTGGAATAATTAATGGTTTGGCTAATTAATAATTCGGCTTATGTGATTATTGATATTCTGTATTTTGTTTCTGATGTCTAATATTTATATATTGAGTATATATAAAAATAATTTTTTGCAAAATGATCTCTGCTCTGCATGTTCGTCTATTATATATGTATGATACATATTTATATACTTTTGATACGGGACACCTATGCTACGAGGTGAGCGTAGCTTTTGGTATATCAATACTCAGTCAAGGTCCAGTTACCAGGGTGATATGGTAGCCGAGTATCTGGCCAGACGTATGTACTCTACTTATGATAAGTGACAGAGACCACACCTTATATATTTATTCCTCTGTTTTTGGTCCCATATCTATTTATGTATGTCTGACCGTCTGCTGTTTGCTTTGTTTGCGAACAATTTCAAAATGAGTTTTTGAAATTACTCTGTACATATTGTATATACATATATAAACTTATACTTGGATGTGATATTTTTGAACGGTTTTCAAATGTTTTATGTGAGTCCCGAAGACGATGTGGACTATCGTTTCTCATTGAGTTTACTCACCCCAACCATCTTTCAGGTACTCTTTTGACGTCAACAGTTGGTTGGCATCTTCGACCTCAATGAGGCATTTTGTATTGTTAGTTAGTGCCCTCTTATTCTGGCCATGAGTTTGTTATTTATTAGAGTTCCACATTGGGATGATAATGGGTATTTGATATTTGATATATTAAATTATATTTTTACTAATTTTTTAATCATTTACATTTATTATATTTCGTTTAATAAATGTTTTATAATTTTACACACTCTGTTAATAAATGCTTTAATTGAATAAGTTTAGTAGAATGTCTAAATCTATGAGGCTTGTGCGAGATGGGTTGGGCCTCCGGTTCTGTCTGTCTTGTACGCCGTGTTGAACCAAAGAAGGTTCACATTTAGATGTTTTTATGTTTTGATGATAAACAAAACATGGGAAGAAGAAAAATGTCAAAAGACAATTTAAAGAGTTACTCTAGTAAGAAACATAGTTACTCTAGTAAGTTCAAGTTCCAGGAAGCCACTGATTGTTGAAATCACTTGAGCAAAATGAAAGTTACTCGAGTGTGTGAATGTTGAAAATGTGAGTTACTCTAGTAAGAAAAAATGTTATTTGAGTAAGTGCTGAAACGAGAAAATACATTGATTTGGAATTAACTTGAGTGAAGAAATTGTTACTCGAGTGAGCGGGCTTTATGATAAATGAGATCTGAGGCAATCAAGTCAAATATGGAAGGAAATCAGCGTGCAACGATCAAAATTCATTGATTACTTGAGGAGAAAAATGTGTTACTTGAGTAAGTCAAGTGTAGAATTTCAACACTGAAGGCAAAAGCTGGAGTTAATTGAGTAGAGTCCTTTGTTACTCAAGTAAGCACTGAAAAAGAAAGAAAATCAGATTGATTTCACACTCCAATGGTTCAAAATCTTTGGGAAGGTATAAATACATTCCAGAACGTGGCAGGAGACAAGAGACAACACTTCCATACTCATTACAATCTTACTCCTAGAATCAATCATACATTTGGTGATACAAATGTTCTTGTGCTTATTTCATATTTCAATTACATGTATACATTGTTCTAAATTCTGTTTGGTGAGCGATTTATTATTACAAACAAATATGTTTGTGAGGTTGGGATCAATGGTAGATCTTAGGATTGGTTTATTCTTGAATCAAAATCAAGTATTATAAGAGTTCTCACTTAGCTTGAAAGCAAATGTGCCTTTAGAGGTGTTGAGCCGTGAATCAACCTCATTGTAAGGCCTTATTGGATTGAGCCATGATCAATCATCTAGTTAGTGAATTTGAGAAAATCCTAAGTGAGGAACTTAGGTAGTGGACATATACAAGGTTGATCGAACCACTCTAAATCCTTGTGTTCAATTTTCTCTCTTCTCAACTCTACCAAGGAAAGGCTGAAATTCTCCAACACGCCGGTTATGGTCTGGAAACAGGTCCTAAAAAAGCTAAACTTTCATTTCTTAAACCACACTTATTGCCAATACTGTGATGCATTGTTAACAAAGATTCAGAGAAAAGGTTGTCAAGCTTTAGTTTATACAAGTCATCACAAAGAACACCAAAACCAATAAAGGAATTATGATTAAACAAGCTAAAACATCCATTCCCAAATATAAAAGAATTTCTAGATGCATCAAGTTTTGACAAAGAAACTAAGTTTTGAGAAATGGAAGGAACATAAAGAGTTTGAAACAAGTCCAAATGGTTTCCAATATCTAAAATTAGATTGTAGCTTCTAATAGCTTCAACTAGAACTTTATCAAATTTCTCATAAAAACAAACATTTCATTGGGCTTTATGGTTTGGGTCTTAAGAAATCACTGCATCACATTAGTAACATGAGTGGTACATCCAGAAATAATCCACCAAGTACTAGAAGGAACTTCTGCCAATTTTGATTGTAAACATACGAAAGCAATATGCTTACCTTTCTTTCCGAACTATGCCTTTCATTTTTTTTGCCATCTTTTTAGAAGTGTCCAAACTTTTTGCAGAAATGATACTTCACACCTTTTGGTTCCTTTTTCTGGATTGAAGTAGATGCCCTATTAACATTATGTGATTTTTCGACACCCTTATTTTTCTTCTTACTGGCTTCTTGATAGCTCCTTTCTGCCCCACGATATTGATAGAGTGGATACCTTGTTTCTTAAGTATTGTTTCCTCCTGAATAAGCATACTGCGTAATTCATTCACACTCCATTCATCCTTTATAGTATTGTAACTCATTTTGAATAGTCCATATTCAGAACGTAACGAGTTTATAACAAATTTAGAGATGTTCTCCACAAACTTCAAGTATTCCCTAGCATTGTTAGTATTGGGAATTGTAGATTTAACATTGCTAGCTATAGTAATTTACATAAATATTAAGCTAAGTCTATTTGACCTTTTCCCAAACATCATGGAAAGATCGTTCATCAGCACTACTACCAGTAAGAGTTGCGGGTTTTTCTGTCACGAATGCCAAATCAAGATTCAGGACACCTAAGTGAAATCAAATTTGTTCTGACCATTATGTGAAATTAAGCCCATTAAACTTAATCATGGACATAGCTTGTGAATGAAGTGCAACGGAACCAGATACTACAAAATGTTAAATGCTCACCATTAATACAAATTCAAACACCATATAACAATACATGAATATTGAAAGTTCTCCTTTGTGCAAAAAAACAATATACAAATATACTAAATATATCGAAATAAGCATATTAATTAACTACAATCATGTTCACGAATATAAAATGAATTGATCACTTTTGAAAAATCTTAAATATTTTATAAACATGAAGTCAGTATACCCACTATATATATCATGTCATCTATTAGCATCATATAATCATGAGTAACTGAACTCAATTTAATGTGATATCCATAAATATTTTCTAATTTGATCACTTTGGTGATTAACAAATTGTTTTAATGTGAATATCAAATTAAATAATAAATGTTAATCTTAATTCCAAGTAAACAGTAAATGAAATATTCATAAATAGTCATCTAAACCACAACAGCGTGTATATGTTTCACGTAAACAACACTACTCGGTTGCATCAGTGTAACTAATTCAGCGTCCAATTATTAAATCCATTATACATATTGCAGTGATTACACATCCGTAATGACAAAAGTCAAGATAATATACATGCTACTGTAATCATGACACTTATGAAAATCCTGAAATTAAATTCGTTGAATACCTACGAAATACATTGCCGTGGCTTCTGTAATTTCAGTTCTTTAACATGTGTCATGGTTTTGTTCAAATATTACAATTTAATCTTTATGAAATACAATCAGTGGTGGACATAATCATGACACTTCAACTTTTGATCCACAACATATGTAAGCAACCATGTACTGAACTCCTACGCCACATATATTATAGTAATTCTATGCAGGAACAAGCAACGTGGGATCCATGCCAAGTTACACATACAGAACTCTCAAAATCAAAATTAATTCTTTTAGAAGCCGAACCCATTACAGAACCAGTGCGATGCGGCCATCAATAAACACAAGGCCTAGGATAAAATCACAGTGCGGCAATAATTAACTCCACAGACAGCAAATCAATTAATAATACACGATAATGCTGCAATTACGAAACGAAGCAATAACTTAAATCCCCAATTTGACGAAACTTTAAACCATGTTACAGAAGCGTAACTATAAATTCAATCAAGTCGCAGCGGAAAAAAGGAACATGATTAATAATATAAAATAACACGGACTTTACTTATTTTTATACTTGTGGTTCGACCTTTGAAAAATTACATCTACTAACATGACCTTTATTTTATTTTTGTAATTATGACACGACTTACCAATTCCGTTAAAAAAATGGAAATGTTGACTTTTTGCGGACTTAGATGGCTGCCATGTAGCACTGAAGGCGACATCATCACGCCATCAGTGTCACGTCAACATTTTTTTTTAAATGAAATTAGTAAGTCATGTCACAATTGCCAAAAAAAGAAGCAAAGGTTGTGCTAGTCGGAAGCGTACCTTATTCCATGACTAGAATCGAATTTGACCAAACGACCACAAACAAGAGCGTTATTAAATTGTATTTCTCTCTCCTTGCATTTTTAGGGTTTTTATACGTATAGTTAGTGTGATGGAGAATACTGTCTATTTTATAGGTAGAGAGAGGACCAATTTAGGGTTTTCTTGTGGGCTTATGTCATGATCCATTAACATGAGTCATTAATTCAGAATAACTCTAAAATAATATCTCTCCTACAACTAATAGGAATTTATCACTTATTAAACCAAATGACATATCAGTCTATGGGCCATATATGGATTCTAACAAAGGTCTCATTGTCATGACCCGTTTTCGGACCATTACCGGCATACGAGAGGAACCGTCTATGGAAGTCCGACCAATCTCGCACAAGCCTTAAAGATCAGAATTGCTACCCAACTTATCCAATTATTAAAAATTTATTAAAACATTTGTTATCGAAAAACATAGGCAATATAAAACAGATTTATATTAAATCAAATATATATGAATAAATATACCAAAATAATATCAGCGAGTAAAATCGGAATAAATGTATCAAAATAAAAAATGGCAACCTAATAACCCAAAAGATACAGAAGAGCCTGAAACAAAAGGGCTTCACTGACCAAAAGACGCCTCATTGGAGTCCAAGATGCGGTGTAGTTGCCGAAGCCAAAAACTGTCTACCAGAAGAATCCGTAAGATAGGCAAGGAAACAAGAAAAGGGGGGGGGGGTAAGAACTCAGTGAGATATAACACTCCAGAACCCCTTGCATATGCCTCACAAAGACTGTTTTAAAAATAGTTCAAAAATACCACATACATGTATAGATAAATATACATATATATACATGCTCTATACGTAATAGCTTTTTCAAAAAATCCTTTCAAAAACGTTGGCAAACATAGCAAATAGTTTGCATTCATTCGTTAGCAATAGTATCAGTAACAATAACATAGTATTGGTGACAAGGGGTCAATAACAATGACGTGGATGTAGCACCAGCGACAATGATGATTGTGGTCTCTGCCACTAATCGAAAAAAGTACATATGTCTGGCCGGACACACGACTACCACCATGCCATGGTAACTGGGCCTTTCTTGCGCATTGGTATACAAAGGTTTTGTTTACCCCACGTGGCACATGTGCCCCGTACCAAGTATATATAAATTTTTAAACAAAAAATGGTTAATCATGCAATCCAAGAATATCAAAAGCAGTGATATACATACATATATATATATATATATATATTAGCCAATCCTTGGATTAGTAAAATTTCAAAAATATATCCAAACACATAAAAAACAATATAGCTTGGAGACACAACTTATGTGTCTGAAGCTGTCAGCCACTCACCTGGATGTCTAAGCAAATTAGTCAGGGACCACTATCTAGCAATTGATCATGCTGGAAAGAGCAAGAAGCTGAAACAAATATAAAAAACAATGACTATATCTGAAACAATCAAAATAGGGTACTAGTACGGTGGCTATGCCAAAATGCATGCACAAGCATATACAAACTCGGACCATCAAACGATGCCCAAAAACCTATTTCGAATGAGATTCTAACATTCTTGACCTAAAATTTGGAATCTACGTAAAATTATATTTTTGTCCCCGACCTGTGTAAATTTACGTTTTAGTCCCCGAGACTTGCAAAATAGTCCTCAAAGTATTTTGAAATTTCCAACTAGTTCTCCAAGCAGTCATAATTCCCAAATTAGTTCTCTAACTCACAGAAATTGCAAATCAGTCCCTAAAATACAAAATATCATATTTAATCCTCCATTTATTAAGAATCATGAAAAATTACGCTTTTAGTTCTTTCGATAGAAAACTACACCAAAACATTCAACTCTCGATTCAACCAACAAAAATAATTTTCAATCACTTACATTGTCTCTAATCAACCTCTTGAACTCAAATCTAACATCAGTTTCATCGAAACAAAAAAAATGTCCAAATTGACTCAAACCCGAATCGAACCCTAGCTCATTCAAAAACTTGTCAAATCCTTCGATTCAAAGCTTAAATCATGATCCTTTAACCTTAATATAGTATAATATAACAACCCTTAGTATCCATTAACTCAAAATCACAAGAAAATGCGAACATTAGAGGAATTCAACCCAACATGGATTTTAAGAATCAAAGCATGAAAATGAGTTAAAAACAAATAAGAGATGTGATCTTACCTCTGAAAATGTCTAAGAGTGATGGATGGACAATGTGGGAAAGTCTTGGACAGTTGAGAGAAAATTTGAGTGATAGAGGAGTGAATTAATGAAGAAAGTCGGGTTGTTGGGAGCTTTAAAGACAATCTGAACAAAGCTCACGTACATCAATCTAAAGCTCACGTATGCTAGAGTACCCTCATGTACGTTACTAAGCATCTCACGTATGTTATTGGGGTGAAAAATTGCATCCAAAGGCATCAGACTCGACCTCACGTACGTCAGTGAAAATCTCACGTACGTGAGGCATTTCCCATATTATGTATGTAAGGCATTACTCTTAAGTACGTAAGGTGTCTTGCAGCCCATTTCCCGACTTTTGTCGCTTTCGAACTTGTTCTGAATCATTCTCAAAACTTAACAACATTCAACCTTACATGTTCATCATCATTTAACATCAATATTCTCAATCAATACTCCAAATGTCCCAAAGGTCAAATCAAGCCAATTCAGAAAGCTATAAGAACGAGAGTGATATTACATACTTCCCCCCTCAAAAGAAATTTGTCCTCGAATTTCAAAACCGATTAAAAACAATCGTGTGACCAATGCTCAATAATGACTCGGCTACCCAGGCAAATGTTAAAATTCGTAACTAATAATATGACATTCATAAGCATACAAGCCAGCGAAAATAAAAAAAAACCTAGAATTCCACTAAGGATCCATGCACATCTACATAAACGATTAGAGTTGGTGATTTACCTTAAAACCAAAGCTAGAGAGTGTATGGCTGATACATTAATGCCATTGAACTTTTAATTACATGATACATTATCATTAAGTAAATTATTCTCTTATTAACATACATGGGCCAAAATTTATGTTACACATAATATGCCCAAGACATGCTTAATTTAATAAGAAGTAATTTATATTAAAAGCCCATTACATTAATGGATAATATCTTATGTCGTAAACCCTGAATTATTAATAATTAATTAAATTAATTATCTTAATAATTCGATTACCACAAGAGAGAAGTGCGAGCCAATCTAATTCATTCTAGTGTGTGATCTAATAAGCCCACTTGAAATTGGCAGTGGGTTTGTCCCAAAACTTAGGCTCATAGTCCATAAGCAGTATCTAGTAATACATTATGACAACCCAATATCAAATGGAGTTGGTGATCCGAGTTTACCTTTCACAGTTTTATGTTTAGTAATTTTGTCTCACGATATCTAGATTAAGCATAATGCATGGTTACATGCCAATCTTATTTACTTAATGTATTTCTTGATCTCGAGTAGATTGATATAACAAATGACATTGATAACCCCTTTATCAATTCATTTGAGTATGCATATATTCCATCAATCCTACTCATCAAGTGGCCTAAACATATCTCTTTTCATAAGAGGAACAAATTTGTCACTCTCACTATCACTCATCTACAAGATTCATGACATATCCAGTTATAGCCTTTATTATTATCCTGTTATGGATAGCATTTGACTAAGTCAAAACATATGATTCCTCAAGTAGGAGTCTATAGCGAGTTTCAGTCAGATGACTCAAATATCACCATTGCATGAAAGCTACTTGTGACATTAATCCATGAAGTGCTTTCATAGCGGGCCAGTCTAATACATGTTCACTAATGTGTATCTATGTTCTAAGCGATATCTCATATCCATAACCAGTAAAACGTGATTATTCACTTAGTAACATACTAACCTTAATTCATTATCATTCCCATGATAATAATTGATTAAGGACATTTAGAATAGTATTCATTTTACTTAGGGTTTTACTATCAAGTCAAACTTGATGACATAAGGAAGAATAAACTATTCATGGAGGTTTTATATTCATAAAACATATTATAATATTTCATAGATATGAAATGAAATGTCTCTTTATTAAATGGTAAATCGAATGACAATGTACATAAATGATTGGACTAGAGCACAAAAATTAACAATTTCCCACTTACATAGTCCCAATCAGGCATGAACCTAATACCTGACGACCTAATGTGCCTTTCATGTTTTGGATCTGGGAGAGCATTTGTCAAAGGGTCTTATAAATTGTTATTGGTATCAACTCTGCATATCTTGACATCTGCACTTTGACTATCTCTTGAATGAGGTGAAATCACCTAAGTATGTGTTTGATTATTTGATGTGATATGAGCTATTTGGCTTGAGCAATGACCCCATTGTTATCACAATATAAGTCCACTGGATTTGCGATGCTTGGGATGACATCCAAACCAGTGATGAACTTCTTGAGCCAAACAACTTCTTTTGTTGCGTTTGAAGTGGCTATGTACTTAGACTCTATAA
>CAODLS013064667.1:0-11564 GCA_948243855.1 Flueggea neowawraea | reverse complement strand
ACTTCCTTTGTTAAACAAATGTTTAACGATTTTATTTAAATTATGTATTTATTATTTTGCTATTACGAATATATTTTAATTATATATTCGAGAATATTATTTTTGAGAAAACATATCTTTGCTAAATTGTTTAATACGGTAAATAAGCCGATTAAAATATGAATTTGGATAGTTTTCTGTTCTCCGAGGCTTGTGCGAGATGGGCCGGGTTTTCACAGACGGTTCACCTCGTACGCCGGTCGCGGTCCCAAAAATGGGTCGTGACATGTTCCGTTGAACGACTTCAAAAATTATGAATTACGAGTAGCCTTATTAGTAGACTGGACATGATGGGGCCTTCTCTTTGTGCAGATATAGAGAGCTTCTCTCTGCAGCTCTCACTGCTTGAGCTTTTGAGTGCCGGACTCACTGTGCCATTGTTGACCACAAGAGCATTCCAGTCAATACTGCTTTTAATGTCTCTCATTGCATTATTGTTCTGTTGTTTGTTTTGTTTTGGAAAAAATTTATTTTGAGTAGAACCAAATCAGATCACGAAATTATTCATATTAGATTATTAAGATATTTTAAAAAAAACTGTAAAAAATATAAATAATAGCCAGAAAAATAACTCTGCCCAAATTATTACCTCCGTGTTTTTTTTTTGTGGTTAAGTGCAAAAGTAATCAATAACTTTAGTGATATAGAATGGGTTAAGACCATCAACAAACCACGACCTATCAAGTAGGCACCTATAGAAACATGCATCCATTGCGTAGGTGCGCCATGACCTTCTTAACCTTATGGTCCTTTGAGGCCAGGGTTGTCGATGGTTCAAGAACACATGAGCATCTTGAATGGCACAAACTAATTATTGCCAGACTAATTACTAATGCAACTGAAATGACATGCATTCCACATCTTGTATGAGTCAAAATTAATAGTTGTTATAAGCACATTTTTTTATCAACCTACTAAGACGCCTTAAAACAAAATCATGATGATCTAGATCAAAAACAAATAATACCTCAATTGTAAAAATATCTAGCGATCATCGAGATAGTGGGAGAGCCTAGCAATGGTCGAAGCAAGTTCCTTGGAAACATTTCATGTACCCCTTATGTATGCCATTAATTAACACATATATGATATACGGTAAATAGCAAATTAAATTAGATTTTTCAAATGAGAGGAAACAAAATCTAATGGACTTGTAGTTCATTGGTATTGTAGTTAACTCTAGCACTAAAAGGTTGAATATTTGAATCTTAGTGGGAGCAAATGCTAAGAGTAGGGCTAAACATTTTAGCCTGGCCTGTGGACAAGCCCGAACTTGACCCTGTTAATATCAGGGATTAGGTTCGGTTGTTTAGTCTGCAAGGCCGAGCTAAAAAAATCGGCCCGAAGTAAATTTTGGGTCGAGCTTGAATTTTCCAAAAATCGGTCCAGCCCAACCCAAAATATATATCCCGCAGGTCAACCTTTTTGAATGAGCGGGTTTGGGCTAGGCTGTCAGCCTGATCGACCAGTCCGACTCGATTGACTAAGCTGAAAAAACAGCCTCTAGCACGGCCCGACCTGGCCCAGCCCAGCCCAGCCCTATCTAAGAGGTCATGTTCGAATAAGCAATTAAACCGCGTATAATAAAGGTGGGATTTAAGGAAGGGATAAAATGGAAGAGCTCGTGAAGTGGTGACAGAAGCAAAAACGTGTATAGATTCGAGTGGGGAAATTCCCAAGGCCGCCACCACCACCACCCTTAAAATAGGAAAGTTTTGTTTTCGAAGTGAATAGGAAAGTTTTTTTAAAATAGTAAAGTTTATGCAGCGCCGTTAACCTTTATTTTTTTGGCACCTTATCTTAGGTTACGTGCCTACTCTGCTCATTTAACTAGTATTTTATTTTAAAAAAGAGTCACACCAACAACTCCTACTTCTCACAAACTTGACTCTGCTTTACACACACAATACTATAATAATATAAAAAATCAAATTACATTATAAAATTCGAAATTGGTTAAAGAGGGTTTTGGTTGGGTTCGAACAGGCAATTAGTGGGTTTATAGGGAAGTCTCGATTCTCATCCTCACGTGATATGGCCTCAAAATCAGGAACGTGTTCTTCTTAAAGCTACTTCTACTCTATCCAAATTTTTTTTTTCAAAAAACAATTCTCACTCATTGTATGCAAGTTTATAGTATTATTATATATCAAATTGTTGCCTTGTTTGTTTTGATTTGCCATCTTTTGTCTATGTTTCCTCTTTGATATTTTTCTTCTTTTCATGATTGTGGAATGTAATTAGATTGACCCACTTGCTAGAGTTCCTTAGCCACATGATTGCCATTTTTTTGCTCTCATCTTACGATCATAGTCAATCTGAATATTATGTGATTCTTGTCATAATTAGGGTCTTTAGAATATAACAAGTTTTTTTTAATGGGAATCTTATCTTTGATGCTTAATTTTGAAAATGATATTAATATTACTATATTTCAAGTCTATCAAGAGATTTGAAAATGGTAATCTTTGATACAATTATAATTTTTATTATACTTATGTTGCATATATCATATAAGATATATATAACTTGACATATTCAAACCATAAATGGAATGTTACAAGTTTAAACGTTCCAAATACTTGATTAGGAATTTATCAAGAAAAAAAAAAGCTTAGGATGTAGGGTTTTTTTATCTCCGATTCCTTGGCTGCCTATGTTTTGTATTTATGAATGCACCAATTGATTACAAAACTTTATTTGTCAAGTGAATGTATCCTCCAATTATATCATGTTTTACAGTAACCTGCTGTAATTGTTTGCGAACCCTAAAATCCCATATGAACCGTGAAATAGCTACAGCAGCCATTTTGCTATTCGAAAATTATAAGATTGGAACACAAAATTGAATGGTTGAGTTTCGAATACCAAATCAACATATACATATTAGTCAAAATGATTACGTGATGGAAGTCCATCATTAATTTGTACTTTTTTATGTGGGTTAATTGTGAACTAAAATGATCATTAATTAAAGTAATTAATGTGGGAAATATATGGTTACAGATATACTTGATAAAACTTAGCTCAATTGATAAGTATAGTCACATACAAATAAAATTGCTAATTCTAATTACTGTACATTTTTATCTCAAATTTAAAGTTAATGGCATCTTTCTCATCAAAGTATGGATTCTTCATAACTTGACTCTCATAAAAGTAAATAGAAATTTGACCCATTAAGGTCTTCGTCCTCCACTGAATATTGATCTTTAATGTACCAATAATAATGGCGATAATTGTATATTATATTGCATAGAGGATGCCAGTTTAGACCTTAACTCCATGTTGAAATTTTAAATGTCGTGTAGTGATTTTTTTTTTCCTAAAAAGTCCTGGTTTTTCAGAGTTCAGTTCACCATTAAAAAAACTAAATGATCTTATGAAATTTTGTAATGTCCTAAAATATAAAAACAAAGAATAATTAATAACATTGGATCTAACGGTGTTTTGTACCTAATCTCGTTGTTCGAAGGATGCTCTACTGTTTGTCAGGTCAACATGTTTAAACAATTAAAAAATCAATTAACCATACCGTTCTGATTTTGAGTGTGACTAGACTCATTAGAGGACATGAATTAAGGTTATTGTAGAGTTGAGTAAATGAAAAATGGATTATCTTATGTTAGATTATTAAGTCCCGCTTAGGCATGGCCTCTCCCGCGGTGCTGGCTTGTGAAGCAAGTGATGGTGCATGCTATAATATTGAGCACACTTCAATTTCTTCAAATGCAAGTAGAGATGATAATATGCACAAACAAGAGTCAGGAGATGTTGCAACTTTGCCTGTCAATCTAATAGTTGCAAGCAAATTGATGGGGTATCAAATCAACAAATTAATTCTTACTAAAAAATAAATTTTTTTATATAGCAGTGAGTATTATCGAATCTACAAATTTATTTATTTGAAAGAAAAACAACAAAACATACAAGATAACATATACAATGAAGATTAATTATCAAAACAGATAAAAACAGTAAAATACAGTAAAGAGAATTCAAATGTAGTTAAAAGAAAATCAATAATAATAAAACCTAGCCAAGATATTTCTCAATTCAATCGTTTCAGTTGATCACAAACACGAAATATAAATATCAAGTATTCGAATAGACAGAGTTATAGTTAACGGTAACGTACTCAATCAACCAATCTCTTCTTACTTAATCGATAGCCCCAGGACGTCCTACAGACTATTTCCCTAACCACTAAACAATTCTCGAGATGTCCTGACAAAGTTGAATCTATGGCAGCAATTATAACCAAAGAGACCCCTATCCTAGCCAGTGAAGTCGAAAATGCCGTAAATCATTTAAATTAGATTATTCAGTTTCATAACAATGAACAATGTCCAATATAGAAATTCACATTATTCATTATCTAAATTAGAACTAATGTAACACACTATCAATGCTAAATAACAGTATATTATTTCAATCAATTAATCAACTTGTCACATTCAAGAATCAACAGAAATAATAATAAAAGAACTAAGGCACAAAAACTGCATAAATACTCAAAATACTCAATAACATATAAAAACATAAGTCTCACAGCATAATAAAATCAAACCTTGAAAAGATCTCGACTAGATGCAAGTTTAGCTACTCAAACCTAAAAGAAACATGCAAAATATGAGAAAAAAAAGTTGTGGGACATGGTACCTCCTTAGGGTAATAAAAAAGCTACTGAATAATGAATTTAATAGAGTATTTATATGTGCTCTCCCTCAAAACTTAATTCTAGTCATAATAAAATTGATAAAATAATAATAATAATAAGGTCCAAATATCGCTCTAGCAGTAATTTTGAGTTATGAGCTTTCAACCACATCCAAGAGGCTCTAAAATCGAGGTCTATAAGCCCAACATGCGGCCCAATGAACAACAGTCAAACTTTGTCAACGCGGCTATTACTACGTGGTTACGCGGAGATGCAGTTTTCGCTTGAAATGTACTGAAAAAGCTTCAATCCTTCATGTTTCACCAATATTCCACCTAAAACACCAAAAAAAATAAAAATATAAACACACGAATAATAATAATTAATAATACAAAAACACATATAAAATGTAATTTAAAGTATGCATAAAATGCAACCTATCACAAATGCAAGGTGAAATTTCAACGAAAGATCGTTTAGAGTATTAACAATTTTTTCTTATTTTAAGTAGCGATTTTTCTTACATTTGAATTCGTATTGGTGTTTAAGACTAACATACTTATTAGTAAACTAAAAACTTGTTATATATATATTATACTAACATTATAAATTTTAAGTATGCGCTAATTATCAGAAAAAGTTTCATCAACTAAAAGGAGATGTTATGAAGATAGTCTAATATTAGTGTAAAACCCGGACGATATTCCAGGATACCATAAATTCCTAATTGATAAAAATCATTCCGCAGCGTACACGTCAATGTATTGTTGCTGTTAAAAATCAAAGTTGTGTCAATTTAATTGCTAATTGATAATACAACAATAATTACATGAATTGACGATAAAAGTTTCTCAGATGCTTACGAACAATCGGTAAGTTCAACTTTGACTCCCTTACTTTCTCTTCCATTTGAATTTGAGAGTTGAATGTTGCCAACATCATTAATCCGACCAATAACATCTGTAAAGTAAAAAAGTAGCAACTAATAAAAATATCCCATAACCATGTAAAAAATGAAATATTTAAGAAAACTTACTCACTAAATATGAGTTGTCAACGGACAATGCAACAATATCACTAAACGATGAGAAATCGAAAGTCATATCCCCAATGGTTTGACAATCACTTTCCTTTACTGAAGTCGAAAACAAAAAGTTGATCTTGTAGGGATGTTTTGTTGCGTTATATTGACCGTCATTTTGTGCAATTACAAAGTTCTGAAAGGTGACACTTTTCCTCCTTTAGCAACGATTCAAACTTACCCACAAAAGCTTTTTCCACGATGGCTTGAATTTTTCCATTCTTCAAAGAAAATAAAAGGGTAAAATTCATGGCGGTCCTTGAGGTTTGATACATTTTTCCTTTCTGTCCACAAGTTTGAAAATTAGTTGTTCTGATCCCTCACTCCTAAGTCTGTTAGTAAAATATAACGAAAATCTAGTGTGACACGTTGACCTACTAATTTTAAGAATTTAATGACACAAAAATACTCACGTATCAAATCCAATTGCCATTATATTTAACTAACAGAATTATGAGTGAAGGACTGAAGCGACTAATTTCTAAACTTGTGGACCGAAAGAGAGAATACACCAAACTTCAGGAACCGCCATGTATTTTGCCCAAAATAAAAAATCAATTTGCATAATATAGTTACTATTCTTTTAAAATTTAATTTTCTACCTTTTCATCTTGCAGAACAAATTCTATGGTATTAGTTTGTCGATGAAGCTATAAACGGGAACCTTCCATAGTCTGATTATCCAAGCTTTAAGTCTCCAGGTCTCCTTTGCAGGAGTGACATCACCAACAAAATCATAATGTCTTGCCATAACCTGTACTATGTATAAAATGAGAAAAGTAATCATCACGAAAACTATATATTAAGATCGGCAGCGCGATTAGACCAGACTTAGTGAATAGTAAGATCAACAATACAACAATGTAACATATATTAAGAAGTGATTTTTAAGAACCAATAGCCGCTACGTTTAACTTACCTTGTCAAAATTCAAAGTTGTTGCAAATTAGCCAAGAACTGAAAGGAACAAACAAAAAAAGGTCTGATTAAATGATATAATAAAGGCAGAAGAGAAATACAAAAAATCCGACATTTACACACAACATGCAGGTCTTCCAATGTTCTTCAATCGTTCTCAGAAACCTACATTTCTATGAGTATATATATAGATTATGTCATAGCTGATTAAGCAACACCAGATTTTCAGCGAATAATAAAAGCATATATGTGATTAGAGCTGCAAATAAGGCACTATATATAGTAACATCTCTCTGTAATTTTGAATTCATCCATTTCAGTTGTGAATATAGCCGCAATTTAGGAAACAAATAAGAGAAACATGATCAAATCAAGAAACATAATCAAATAGCTTATACATTTCCATTTTCATTGATTTTTTTCTTGTGGTTAAAATGGAAATAACATTTAAATTTCTAAAACAGGAGGTATTGAATTTGAGATTCGGATTCCACTGAATATATCAAAACAAAAAGGAGAACAAAATCAAGGAAGTAATACAAAACTTCCTAATGCGGTATCAAATCAAATATACATGTTCTGATTTAGCAACTAATTAAATACATTTAACCATAATTAAATTAGTAACTGGCCCAATGCTTGCAGGCAGAGAGCTCAAATAGTAAAATACATATCTACCAGAATATCAAATAAAAAAACTATATGAGAGAACATTGGTCAAACAGTAAAACACATATCTACCATAATATGAGTCATTGACGTGGCCAGAACTTAACAATGCCGTATCAAGTCAAATATACATGTTCATGATTTAGCAACTAATCAAATAAATTTAACCATAAATAAATTAGTACTTGGCCCAATTCTTGCAAGCAGAGCGCTCTCAGAACCCCCTCTGCCAGGTCTACTGGCAAATCTCTCCTGCAAACAAATTCAGTAACATCAGAACAATTTGTCAAATGCAATAGCAATGACATCAAAGGCAGTTATGCTCAGTGCAAGGATTTCATAAATACAAACCTAAGTCCAGCAGGCAATTGTGGGAGTACATGTCGTACTGCACAATCCAGATACCCTGCAGCTTTCAAGAAAATATCTATTGCTCTCGGTTGCTCTCTATTGCAAAAGAAAAGAAATGATATATTTAGAATATGCATTAATACAACATTAGACCTCATGCACAATTTTTCTTTTGCACATTTTCTTTATGCGCACATAGACAAGAAAAATAATTTAAACATTGAATAAGTTAAACTATTTGTGGTCACAATATCTTTTCTAAATACTTCATTGGCTATTCTGGATTCTCAATAAAATTCATCAGACTGACTAAAGTGTCATTAAGTGTGAAGGGCACATAGCTCTTCATATTTAACACAAGTAACCAACCTCCATGCTCCACCCCTTGATGAAAAAATATCAATTCTAGAGACTTGATTGGCTTAGTATCTGACATAATCAACCTGTAGAATTGTGATAATTTATTTTATTGTATCAAAATCACTATTTCTATGAATCTTTGGCTATGCCCTTAAACTTCTATGCAATAGGTTTTAACTCGCCAACGGCTAATACAAAAAACCAAAGAAGAACATGCTTAAAGAGCATACCTCTTTTATCGGCCTTCAATCGGCAAACACCACCACAGCGGGTTCCACTGATGTCTGTCCTCACTGTCATAAAATTTGAAAAACTCAATCAATAACAGAAATTTGAATTCAATTACCATGTTTGTGGTAAGATAAAAAGAAAATTCTAAAACTCAATGCACCAATGAATCGTTTCAAAATTATTGACAACCATTGCACCAACTAATTGCTAAATTTCGGAATCAAGCAACTCCACCAGTTCAATTGCAAGGGTAAACCATTTCTTTTTGGTGACAAAAGCATTACCTGATATTCTGATTTTGGCGGTTCTGGAAACAGAGATTTGGAGGCTGTTTGGTCCCGTTCTGGAATTAGGCCAGAATTTTTTCAATAACTTAATACTAAAGCAACTTACCTTCAAGGCATAACGACACTTTTCAATTCTTCCTCAGTTCCAGCAAGTAATTTGCTGGTTTCGTTTTTTTTTTCTGCACATTTAGGTCCACTTAATAAAAATCTGTCTCTATACGAAAGAACTACAGAAAATGAGCATTTGCCAACAACTTACGTCTCTCGAATCAAGTTTGCTAATCAAATCAAAGCATTGACAGACTTGAGCAAAATACTTGTCTTGCAACTCTTCCATTTGCTTCATGCAAACAACCATAAATACTTTGAATACCTGACATACAAAATCCACCATGGACGAAACCCAATTCGAGAGAGACAGAGATCGACATAGAGCATTCGAAAACAGTCAAAAATAAAGGAAAGGAAGACATGCAAGATCGAGAGAGAGAGAGAGCGAGACAGTCCGAGAATCTTTGAAAGAATAGGCTGCCAAATGTCAATAGCTAGCGTTAGTGTATTCAGGATTAATATATATATAGATAGATAGATATCTTAACAATGCATTACATTCATCTTTGTAGTTAATTTGTCGTCATCACAAACATATATTTGACACAATAATCATGCCTGGAATATAGAATGGAATGATGGTGCATGGTGTGTCCCTTGGCGATATTTGCTGGATTTGAGGTGACCTTAAACAGGCTGAAAATTTTATTAATGCTCATTTGTCGCAACCATATAAAGCCATCGCATTATAAATAAGAAAAATGAATTTTGATTCAATACTCGTCGAAAATAATAATTATTAAATATATTAAAAATTGTTGACATTATGTTTATAAAATTAACATTTGCCGAGCTAAATAGCAGACACATGGCACACGATTTTAATGATATTTGGTTTGGTTCTAAATTAACTTTAATTTAAAATAAAAACTACTTAAAATTTTAATTTAGAGAAAAGGAATTTAAAAAATATGTGCTTTATCCGTTTAACTATAAGGTTTTAAAGTCTACACTATGATTTAAGTTTGATAATTTGCCGATTCTAATGCTAAATAGTCGAGAATTTGATTTTCAGTAAGACCAAATAAAATGATTTTGTAAAAGATAACGTAACATTCGTCACAGTTGGTGCCTAATAAGGCATTCTCTGACTCTGAATACCCAAATTTTATGGAAATTGGGATGCAAAAACTTATTTGCTGCAAAATATAATTGTCAATAACAACTTAGACCTTCCTCCCAAATCGTCAACTCTGATATCTCTAAATTTTGACACAAAGTTGGCTCCTGTGTGGTTAAAAATGGAAACCTATCTTTGACAATGACCACAAAACTTCTATGTCTAAAATTCTAGTAAGTAATTAACACCTTGAAGATTGACTGTACTAAAGTGCAACTCCCAGTTTCTTAATATGGCAACCCAAAAAATTTGTGGAAAATGGGATTAATGTAGAGACTATATCTTTGGTTGGATTCACTAAATTATTGAAAATAATGTTGTAAAATCACTAAATAAAAAATAGCAATTTTACTAAATTTTCCAAATACAAATTCAATGTGAAAGGAATGGAATATCATTCTACAATTTTCTTTTGGCTTCCTTCCCATATTATGACACATACAGTGTTTTAAAGCCGAAGTGTGGCACCACACAACTGGGTGCATGAGAAAAGCCAATACACAGTAACTGAACCCACAAGCTTCCGAACAAATATCTAAATTGTGGATTCAATAGGCCTATTGTAAATTGTCTGATGCTGCTATCAAAAAAAAATATTTTCTCAAAACCAAACATTGAATTGAAGATAGTGCTACTACATACCTGTTCTCGCACACCCGCCTATAAAATATGGTTCAAGCACAATTAAATTTTATTGACTTAATTTAAATCAACTTATCAAATTGTTTCAGTTAGTCTATACAAATATTTTTTTAAAATAATGACTCAAATAAAATTAAAAAAACTTAACTAAAGTTTATTTTTTTTATCAATTAGAAGAAGAATTTGTGTCAATCTACCGCAACTCTAACACGAAGCAAAACCATTTAATATAAAATAATAGTACTTCGTTTTCTTCATAGTAGAGTCAAAATCTAAAACAGAATAAAACCAACCTGATTTTCTGCTGAGAAACCACAATAAACAATTCATTGCTGCACAAACCTAATTAAAGATATGTGAAAGCCAATGTGTACATGTGGTGTTATCAAATATATTCTTAAATATCAGATTAACACAGACGCAACAAGAGAGAGATAGAGGGATCCGAGGTGAGGTGGTGTGGTGCAAGTGCAGCTTTGTTGATCTCAAGACATTGGTTTTTCTTGTGTCTCATTTCTTAATTGTTTCATATGGTGTTACAGTAAGGTTATAGATTTTAATATATCTTTTGTTTTGTGCTTTTTGCTTTGCCTTACTAGGCAAGGGTGCTAAACACTAGAACTTGTTTAATTCTTGAGTTTGAGTTTTGAGGAAGCGAAGAAAATACTCACAGGGAGGAGGAAGAGAGAGAGAGAGAGAGTTATGCAAACCGGAGAAGAAAGTTTTGGAAATTGAGGCCAGATGTCTATGCTTAGCTCGAGGCAAAACCAAAACCTCCTCTTCTCTTCTTCTTCTTCTTCTTCTTCTTCTTCTTCATGTTTTTCATGGTCTTTCATTATTGTTACTCTTCTCTCAACTTCTCTTCTTTCTGTTTCTGCTGCACCAACTCATGAAGCCTCCATTTTGTTTTCTTGGTTACATTCCTCTCCTTCACCACCTTCTTCTTTATCTGACTGGAACAATCTTGATTCTTCTCCATGCAAGTGGACCTCCATAACATGTTCTTCCCAAGGCCTTGTCACTGAAATATTCATCCAATCTGTTCCTCTTCACATTCCATTGTCATCCAACCTGTCCTCATTTCAGTCTCTTGAA
>CAODLS013064612.1:0-30037 GCA_948243855.1 Flueggea neowawraea | reverse complement strand
GGGAATGGGTCGTGACAAATGAGAAGTCGGTATGATTCTTTGATTTAATCTTCGGAGGTTGTTGACAAGGTTCACTGATTAGCTACTTAAATTATTTCAACTGTCAACTGAATTGGCAAGAAAGCTAAACATGTGTTGGCATGAGGCCAAACTTGGTTAACGCTGTTGTTCTTGCATAATTTTAGCGATACAGTTTCAGCAATTCATGCAAATAATAACATGAACATGAATGTGACCAAAATGTTGTTTCTGTAAAGCAATTTCAGTGAAGCAAGCAATTTGGTTTAGATTCAACTGTAATGTGCTTGCATCAAGTCTGAAATAAAGACATCTCGTCTTTTCTTTTCTTTTTTGTACGCTTGACTTTCACTGAGCTCGATTCTAATAATGGAGTCTGGAGATCCCTTTAACGTCACAAACAACTCCATAATGATTGAGTGGTTTTTGTATACAAAAACAAATTTTGTGCCTGCAGAAACATCTTCTATGGTTTCCATTGTTTATAATACTTGCAGTGATGCATACCTAGTTCTTTTGAGGGTTTCAGAAGACAAGATAAAAAAGAGGAAAAATTGTTGGGGAGCGGGGAGTCTCGGGGAGATTTGTTTCACACGTGGGCTAAGTGAAAGAGTACACAAATGCGTCTGACATCACATTTTTATTCAAAACTAGTATAAAACCCCGAGCGATACTTCGGATACCATTAATATGTTTTAATTTTCTTATGAATATTCAAGTTTTTATAATTTAAATTTTAAAATTAAAATAAAATAACACAATTGTGAGTCTCACATTAAATTTTGAATTTTTCAATATAGTTTGTAAAATTTAATCTCTTAGATATAGTGTGAATAATTGTTTTCTTTGTAACTTAAAAAAATCTTCAATACATACTTATTTTTAACTCTTGAAATCTCTTCAAATGAAAATAAATTGAGGCATTATAAACCAATGTGACTTTGACAATGTTTAACAGTAATTTTTGCTGAGATTGAAAAATTATAACATAATAAAAACTCTTAAGTAACTTATTTAATATAACTTGTCAAGAAATTGTTCAAAAGATATATTGAGTCAATCATTGTTTATTGCATAATCAATAAAAATTTACATTATCAAGGAATAATTATAAAAAAATATTAATAAAGCAAAAAGTTGATCTTCAATAAACCAAATCCATTCGTTCATCTCTAATTAAAATATTAACAAATTCAATAACCAAAATATACTTTACTATGACAATCAATTTGATTGTGAATTTATTAGTTCACAATACCAATTTTAGAAATTACACTTATTTATGGAAATTAATTTTGAGGGACATTTGGGAAATCAAATTGATAAAAAAAGGTCGATATATAAAATCAGATAAAAAAACATCAGTAATATGAAAAATAATATAAAGATTTTTTTAAAAACATACATTGTTGTGGTGAATATTAAACAATATGTATATATATAGTATTTATTTTTAAAATATGCAATGGAAGTTCATTTAAATAAAATAAATTTATTCTTATATTTTAATTGTTTATTGTATATTTTATTAATTATTATGTAAATTGGTTAATTGATATAAATGCCTAATGTAAACACATTTATTATTATTTTTATGATATATCTTTGTATGACACATGTCACTTTAGTAAGACATCAAATATTATTCATTTAAAATAACATATGTCAATATCTCAATGCATATATTCTCCTTTATATTAATATATAGATAATAATTTAATTTTATGTTAATTAGATTTATTTATTGAACTAAGATTTGAATTATACTACTATAAATGTAGGGCTTGTTTAGTAAGAGGAGTAGTTTGTATATTTTGTGTACTTTTTGTAATAATTGTATAGTAAAACAATAAAGAGAAAATACGCCTTTTAAGAAGATGGTAAATACATAAGATGTTAAATACTTCTGTTACCAAACGAGTCCATAAAGGTTGGAAACATCATTCTAGTGGCAACAAAAGATTTAAAATTAATAAAATTTAGGGTTAAATTCTATGTCGTTCCTGTGGTTTAGTGTAATTTGCTCTCCGATTTCTGGGTTTTCAAAAAGCTCCTCTCTCCTCTCCGAGGTTTCTCGAAATTATGAACTGTTCGCCCAACGTTACGAAAATTGAAAAATGGCTATGTTGCCCATGCCAGGTTGGACCCAAAACAATCCAACATCTCTCAAATATTTTCTCACAAAATTAATTTCCCTATTAAAACCCAAATGGGGTCAAGAATTTAGTCAATGTTTTACGGCCAATTATCTTTAATACAAAAAAACTCCAATTTTCATTCATTGATTTTGTTTGCAAACAAAATACTAAGATTTCATTCTGCACTTTTTTGCAGTTCACCAATTAATATCTAGTACAAATTTCACCCATAAAACTTAGGGAAAAAAATCAATTTTACTCGTAGCAAAACCACTGCATTTCTTCTCCAAACAGACTCGCCATCTCCTCTGTCACCTCCTTCACCACCTAACACCACCGAAACCATCACTCTCTTCTCCACCCATACTCGCTACCTCCACCGTCACCGTCTCTCTGTTCAACAAGTTCAATTCAACAAAGCAACAAAACTTCAATTTCTTCATGGATTCTTAACAAAAGTTAAATTCAACAAAGCAACAATTTCAACAAAATTTCAAACAATAAATTTAACAACAAAAGCACATTGAATTGCACTTTCAATAGTAAATTAAAGCAACAAATTCAAAAGCACATTGAATTAAACTATTCAACAATATTTTTCTCCATGGATTCGCCTTCTCATCTCCTCTAGTAAGTCTCTCTCTCTTTCTCTAATCTAAAAACCAGTACAAACCCTAGACAAAAATCGCCCACTTTTCTTCATTTTGTGTCTGAATTTTGGTGTGGGCTTGGTTTCTTCGATCCAGAAAAACCAACACAAAACGACCCTCCTCTCCAACCCTTTCGAACCTAAAATCGCCACCAAATCGTGTTGCATGTCGTCGTCCTCCCCTTTTGAGTTGTTCCCTTGATAAAGAAAAAGGAAAAAGAGAAGATCATCAAGAACAAGGACTCAATGAAAAAATAACTAAAAAATGAAACAATAAAAAGAAATGAAGAACCCAGACAAAGAAACGAAGAACCCAGATTTGATGACGTGAAGGCGATGGCGTTTGATTTGCTTCGCATCACTTCTCCGTCGCATTGTGATTTGGTCTTTAGATCTGACGACACAAAACAAATGGGTTTTGACTTCGGTGGAGTGGCGAGGTGAGAGTAAGAGAGAGAGATTGCGATCTTAGTTGAAATAAGGTGCGATGTAAAGAGAGGTGGTGATGGAGGTGGCGGCAGCGACGGTGGCGGGGAGAGAGAGAGGAGTGAAAACAAAGAAAGAGAGATGAGTGAGAGAGATAGAGAAAGACACATAGAGAGTTGATCGAAGAAGAAGAAGAAGAAGGAACAGTGGGTTCCATTGGGTTTTGTTTGGTTGTTTAGATGTGTTTGGTTTGGTTTGGTTTTTGATAGAGGTAGACTTTCAACAAGGTATCCTATTCCAAAATAAAAATATACCTATTCTAACTAGAGAATGACCACCAATATGCAATATATTTCATGCCTTGTTTTCAAATTTGATGGTAAATCAGAATTTCAACCTTGATAATTTCAAATGGATTTTTTTTAAAGGACCTTGAAATTTAGGATTTAGAGAAGAGGTATAACAAAGTATGCAACTGTTCTTAAACAACATTTGACAACTAATGAGTTTTCAATTACTAAGTCTATGAGCTTCTAACTAGTAAGCCTAAAAAGTTCAAGGTTGGTTTACATAAGTAGTTAGGTCCTTATACTTATAAAACTTTCCATTCATACACACTTATACGATATAAGATTCGACAACAGTAGTACGACATGTAGCTTGATTTGTTAGTTTTAGTTGCCTACTTAGGTGTGACGTTACATACACCATCAATTAACAAGATACACTTCTAAAAAAATGGAGTTGTTGATAGGAAGAATAGAACAATCATGAAAATGGTTCGATGCATTCGACATTGTAAGAAGTTGCCAAAGAGCTTTTGGACTAAAGCAGTTGCTTGTGTAATCAATTTCTTGAATAGATGTTATACTAGAAGCTTGCAAGACAAGACATCTTATGAAGTATGGTATGGTTGAAAGCCCAATCTCAGTCATCTTAAGGTATTTGGTTGCATTATTTATGCTCATGTTTATACTGAATTGAGAAAGAAGTTAGATGATCAAACTGAAAAAATATATATTTATTGGATATTGTCATGAGACAAAAGGTTAAAAACTTTATAATCTTACGACTAAAACACTTGTCATAAGTCGTGATGTGACTTTTGAAGGAGTTTGAGATTGTTCTACTAAAGAGAAGAAGACATTGCCTTCATTTGTAATTGTTGCTGAAGAAGACAATGAAGATGCTCAATCGCTTGATATTGCACCGCCTATTGGAAACTTTAGTTGTCTAAAACAAGAACATCAATTGCCTTCTCGCTTACAAGATTATGTTATTGGTCTTATTTTATTAAATGTGACCCAATAAATTATGAAGAGGCTGCAAAAGTTACTAGACGATGTAAGACCATAAATAATAAGATTCGTGAAATCAATAAGAACATTACAAGTGGGTTTACAAGTCCTCTAAGAGGGAAGAAAGCAATTGGAGACAAATGGAATTATAAGAACAATTCAAGACAAACAGAGAGGATTACCTAAGCAAGAAAAGAAGACATACGACTTTTGGGATTCAAAAAGGAGCACAAGTTCATGCAAAACTGAAGGCAAGTCACAGTTTGACAAAGCCACAAGCTAGTTGGACCCAGTTGGACTTGAGGTGGGAGATATTGGAAAGAGAAGGAAGGTGAGAAAAACTATTCAATTGAAGTTCAACGATTTGGTCATGAAGTTGAAGATGATGGTTAGCATGATGAAGTTTGAAGAACTAGATTTAAGGAAGACAATATAGGAATATTAAACCAAGTTAAATTAAGAATCATTATTACAGTAGGAGTTTGATTTTATTTTAATTAGATTTACATGTTCAACTAAGATTTGGATGATACTACTATAAAAATAGATATTGAGAGCCTTATGTATCGACAACAATAGATTTAAAATCAATAAAATTTGTGAGAATTTAATGCCTACAAGTTCACTAGACCCATATGAGTGACATATTTTTTGAGAACTATAATTTTCATGAATAGTGATATGCAATTTCAATATTTTTTTTACGTTTTGTAAGCTTTTGATTATTTTATTTTATATTTAGTAAAATCTTGTTAAAAATTGCGCTTTTAATTTTTAACGTTATAAAAATCGATAATTGTAGACATAGATATATCGATAAAATTTTATTAAGAACTAAATGTGATCATTGAATTCAAGTATGTAAATAAAACTACATCCGTATCAGTTTAATTTGGTTCGTTTCTAAAAATTGGTTTAGTTTTTATAATTGTATCGATTTGCTATGATTTTAATTCGATTTAAACCTAATTGACCGTTTGTCCATCTTTATAAGGGATAAAATAATCTTTTAAATATAATACAATAGTGTTATTACGACTAATATCCCTATATTGGCATAAGTATTAGGGAAATTAATTATGGAGTCCCTTAGGTTTACCCTAAGTAGTAGGTCGGTCCTCGTATTTTTAAAATATTACATACACATCCTTGAGATTTAAAACCGGTTGCATTTAAGTCCTTCCATTATTGATTCATTATTGATCTGTTAGTAAATTGCTGACGTATAGTGTAATTCATTTTAAATAAAATTTTAAAGACAAAATTGCCCTTGAAACCCAAAATCTATGTTCTCTTCTTCTTTTTCTTGAACTACGCAAATTTGGAGATGTAACAACAGAGCAATCTAACTTTGCTTGTGAAAATTGATCTGATATTTGCTTCCTGGAAATAAAAAACAGAGATATTCTTGCTCTTAAAATCAACAATGCAATGATCAAATATTCTTAATGAGCTACTATAAGAACATATTGCAACACAGAGCAAAGGAGGATAGAAAACAAAGCAAAATATGAAGCATCAGAAAAAGAAAACAAACATCCTCCTCTATGACTATCTCTTCCGCCAACACCATTGATCATCCAAGCCACCACTACAATCCACCACGAAAGCCTCCACCCTCTCATTCCCCAAACCTCTAAACTGTCAGTCCCTACACCATCCAAACGCAGAAGCTGTCACCCTCCTCACCACCAACAACTCAAAACTGACATATCAAGCCACCATTCCTCCACCAAAATCGTCAGCCTGCTCAATCCACCACCTCCAAACACATCCCTTCCATCTCAGCCACTACTTCCTCCATCTTTGATTCCTTTACCAACTCACCACACCTAGTTACAAACCAACCAAACACAGAACCCACCAACACCACCGTCACATCCCAATCTCCAGCAACACCAGTCACCACCCACCAGGCCCGAACCCACCATACCCAATTACAAATACCACCCAGTTACAAACAATCAACCAAGGAACATACAAACATACAAACAATCGACCCCAAAATTCAACTTCACACACGGTTCTAGGAGATACAGATCGGCTTCCTCTTCGAATTCTCTAATTGGAATCCCTCGGGGCTCCATTTACGGCAGCATAAGAGAGACTTGATCGAAGTTAGGGTTCTGTGGAGGATCTGAATAGCGACGTAGTCACGAGAGCCACTTTCCTTGGGAGCTTCTTCTTGGCCGGAGCCTTCTCCACCGGTTTGTTCTCGGCGAGCTTCCTCTTTGCTATCTTCAGCACCATGAATTGAAGACGGACAGCGGGATGGTGGCACAAATCTCATTCGGCAAGGCGATCCTATAGAATTGGAAAGAGATCGTCTAAGTTTGAGAGAGAGAAGAAGAGAGATAGAGGGTTTCGAGAGATAGAGACATAAACAATGAAAGGAATGACTGTGGTTTTGGATTTTAAGGGAGGGCATTTTCGTAAACTCCTATCTCCATTAACTCCGTCAGTTAAAAACACGTATGGAGGAAGAACTTTCTTTTGCCAAAAAATACGAGGACTGACCTACTAATTAGGGCAAACCTCAGGGACTCTAGAATTAATTTCCCTACGTATTATGTAAGCCCAATATGACAATTTAAGAGGGGTGAATTGGATTTTAACTAGAATTTTAGAACCTTTTTGAAATCTTTTTCAATGCTTTGCAAAACAAAACAAGAGCTCCAAAACACAATCAAATAGAATGAAATTAAAAAGATGAAGGGGTGGTTCAGTCCTCATTGCCACGACCATGACCGGCGTATGGGGTGAACTGTCTATGGGAGCCCGACTCATCTCGCACAAGCCTCCATATACAAAACTATTACCCAAAATCATATTTAATGAATTATGATAAAAACCAATTAAAGGTTTGAACATCATTTATTAAAACAAAACGTAATATAAATTTATGTGGAAATAATTTCAAATTAAACATTTGAAATACCAAAAACAATAACAACAACTAAAACATATCCCACAGGAAATTCGGTGTGGAGCATCTACTAATCATACAACGGGGCCCGATCAAAAGGGCATTGACCGCAATGTCAGGATACCTCACTAAGCATCAAATGCCAACGAACATAATCCACAAGAGTCACTACAAGATGATAATAACAGGGACAAAACAAACAAAGAAAAAGGGGGTCAACCCAGTGAGGGAAAACACTCCAGATTGCCTCATACGTGCCTCACAAAGACTGTTTTGAAAACAGTTTGAAAATACCACATGCAAATATAGTCAACACATAAATATATGTATGCACGCTATACCATAATAGCCTTTCGAAAATCATTTCGAAATCGTTCGCAATCAAAGTAAACAGCATACACGAAATCATTCATGAGTTTATCAAAAACTTTCATGAATATTTCTAAAATATTTCCAATATTTCTTCAAAACTCATCAAACCAATGTGCTTTCAATAACACAGCAAAACATTTCAAAAACGTTTTATCATATCATGATTTTCAAACTAAAACCTTTTTAAGGTTATGCCAAAAATCCAGAATCAACGTCAAAAACTCTTTCAAACCTTTGTAGTTCTTATCAAAACCTCGTAATCAAAACTTTGTCTGTTAAGCATCATAATATTAATAATATTATTTTCAAAATTATATCTTATCGGTGTGGGATTGACCTATACTCAACTTGCAGATGTGAGATTCGCCTAAACTCAACTCATGAGGTTTGCCCCACCATCGCTATTAGTTGAGGTTTGCCCCACCACCGTTAAAACCAAAACGTATTCCATAAATACCAGAGTAAAAAATATATATCATAGATCCAGAACCAAAGCAAACGTGATGTGGACCCTGCCACCAATCACTAGACATAACAAGCGTGATGTGGACTCTACCACCAATCATGAAAAGTGTGGACCAGCCATAGTGTGATGAGGACCCGCCTTTATCAATATCAAATCATGTGCCTCGTCAGACAACATGGCTACCGATGCCCCTGGTAGCTGGGTTGTATCATTCATTGGTATACCAAGGGCTACATGCCTCGTAGTAGAAGTGTCTCATCTCCAAAACATATATATAGTATATATTTAAATCAAATAACAAACGGTCCCATCTCCAGCCATTAGTCTTCTACGTGAGGATCACTTGAAGACCTTTTTACACTTATGTTGAACGCTTTCCATTGTGTGCTTAAAGATAACCCTCCATGTGCATAGCAAAACACCTGATACTCACTACGTCCTGGAATTAAGCAGGCACGTACGTAGCACCAATGCAACGTATGTTAAGTGTATGACTCCAAAACCTAGTTGTCTTCTGGATATCTTTCTCTACGTACATACATCTTCTTTTACCGTGCATAGAATGGCTTCAGTTCCGAGTTCATGCAAATTGTTACTTCAACATGCGTAAGGTATAGCCATTACATTCGTACTAGGTATAATGTGCTTACGTTAACTTTTCGCATGTTTTGTTAATCATCAAAACGAAGCGGGATTTCACAACGTTGACCAAAATTGGCTCAACATATTATACCTATTAATTCTACATATACTAAATAATGGTTCAATTCACGTAATTATATATATACATTGTGTAAAATAAATGAATCGAAATATAGGAAAGGAAGAATGAGCACAAAAATATTACGTTGAGATTTACTCATTCACATTATTATTCATCCACATTATTACTCACAAAAGATATGACAAATTAATGCCTATATTTTATAGATTGATAAATATAAACATATTACAATAACTTGAATATAATAAATATTGCATCATCTTGATTAATGATAAATAGAATATTGATGACAATAGTATGACCATAACATGATTAATAATTTTTTTGATAATATATAGAAGGATAAAATATAATATCACAAATAGTTTTGAAGTTAGTGATCATTGTTGGAGGGATTTCGTGTCCGAGGATGGTGTGCTCCGAGTAACGCTCGAGTATGTGTACTCGAGTTGATTGAAGTCGAGTAAAAGAGTAAAATAAAAGTGAAGTGAAAGTAAGTGAGTGAGTGACCGCGTGATTTCGACTGAGAGATTTGAACGTCTAGCAGCCAAGAACTTCTAAGTGCGATGAAAGGTAATAGTAACTAAAGTAACCGAGCAAGAAGTAAAAGCTAAGTAACCGAGCAATAAGTAAATGAAAGTGAATAAGGAAAGCATGTAAGTGAAAAGCAAATAAAAGGCAGAGGAAACGTAATTCAATTAACTTGAAAGAAACGTAAATGACATTATTTGAAATTACAAAGTCATAAATGCTCACATGTTCAACAAGGAAATTGTTGAAATCTGTCATGCTTTCCAATAAATAGATGAACTTGAAAGTAAAGAACTGAAAACAAATGACTGAAAGCAAAATGCAAGAAACAAAATTGCAAGAGTTTGGTCTTTGATGTGTGTTTTGTATTGTGCTCCTTCACATATTTATACTGGAGGATCCCGACCGTTATCGCTAACTTCTCGCTTCACGTCTGTGTAAAGGCCATAACCATTATACTCAACTGCCCACGTTGTGAAACCTCCATGATCTAGCAAAGCCCCACGCCACATAACTTCCCATGTTGTGAATCTGCCTAAATCATAGGTGTATCCATCCTTTTGTGAACTCGGACCGACTTACCTTAGTGATGAGGTAAATCCGGCCCGAGCATCGTTGTTTGAGATTGAGCCTTGGCCCCTATAAGTTGTCCTTGGGAAATCATTCTTTGCATGGTTGCCCTTATTACTTGTGCAAAGAATCACACCGGTCCTTTCGTCTTCTATTTGTGTGAAGATCTCATTAAATGCACGAATCTTTGCATTTAATCCTCTCGATTGGCAGCGAGCATTACACGTGTTCGAACGCATTAAATGGTCCCAACAATCATATTCTAGGATAATGTTTAGTTCTAAACATTACAAGTTCAAATCTCAATAAGAATATCAATTGGTAAACAAAAAAGCAGAGAATCATATATATATATATATATATATATAAATTTGGAAAAAATGTGCCCTACGTGCACTAAATCCTGCGAGGTGAAGAGGCTAAACATATGTAGAAGGCCTATAATAAACAAACAAAGGTCAGAAAACAGAGGCATCGGTAGTCAATTGTTTGGCAATTTATGGTTTCTATAAAGTTAAAAAGAGCTATGAAAGTAAAATAGGTGTGAAATTTGGTCCCTACATGTTTGATCATAATTTAATCACTCATATGATTACATATTATAAGTGTTGACTTACACCAAATAAAAAAGTTACCTCACCCACCCTCTAAATAATTACTTACCAAGAGTGGAAAATTGCCTAGTCTCCCTTCTCTTTTACATGGGTTGAAATTATGCACCTATACATGTTTGTAATAATTTGAGTTGTTAATTATTGTTATAAAAATTAAAATTTTGTTGCTGTGTGTCATCATTTTGGTATCCAATTACAATCATTGCCATTTGGGTATCTTGAGCTCATGAGTCAATGACTTGATTAATCAACCCCATTCTTATTCAAGTTGTTAATTTGTTTTCCACAAAACATTATTTAGACCTCTTAGAAAATACCACACGCACAATTTAGGTAGATTAAATTAAAGTAAAATGCAGGTTAATAAATTGTACTATGCATAAAAAGTAAAAAGAGTAATACGATTTCAAAATATAACATGCTTGAATAATAAAATGCTTGGTAGATTGGTTCGATTATTGCCTTTTACCATAATAATTAAGTTTCACCTTCAACATCACAATTAGTGTTACCAAATTAGATTTAAGACACTTCATAGTATAATTCGGTTCAGCAAAAAATGAATTTGGCTTTCTAGCTACACTATCAAATCATAAGAAATGGAAAATTTCAATTTAAGCAAATTTATAAAAAAAGATACTATAGAAAGTATACCAGAGTATTTTCATCGTTTCATTAATGTTAAATCATTTGATAAATGAATTTGTAAATTGTTGATACTACAATCAACTTTAACACTAAATAGTTAAAAATTCAACTCAATACGAGCGAATAAAATGATTTATAAAAAGACAAGTCGGTTTAAATTCAACCAGTAAAGCATTTCTCACCCAAATATCTTTAGCATTCGTGTCCCTTTTACTACTATTTCATAAATTCTTTCTAGGCTTTTGTATATTTATACATCATTTTTACATATATGAATGCGTAATGTTACACAAGTCAATGCATGCATCTTAAAGAACAAAAAAATTCCAACATCTGATCAAAATTGACCTTATGTTTTAAGGCCAGCTTGATAAGTATAAACATTACAGAGGTCGTTTATATTAAAATAAGAATTAAAATTGCCCCAACAACGATAATTCCCAGGTTTTGACCTATTGGTTAGACTTTGGGTTAAATGCTTACACGGTCACTAAACTATCAAGAAATATTCAGTAAAGTCACTAAAGTAATTTTTTTGTTTAAGAAGGTCACTGAACTGATTTTTTTGGTTCAACAAAGTCACTCAGACTGCATAACTTAGCTTCCACCACCACCTGTGCATGCAAACGTACCATGTCAGAAATTTAAAAAGCACTGATGACACGTGATAAGATAGAAATTCAAAAAACAACTTTTCCAATCCACTAATAAATCGTTAAATTTCTGTTTATTAATGAAGCAACTGTCCTAGTCCACTAATACAATTGTGTCATGTTAATTTTTTTTTTAAATTTCTGTCTTACCACATTTCATTATTGAACAAGTGTCTACACACATGGACTGACATGATACGATTGCATGCACAGATGACAGTCAAAACTGAGTTATACGATTTGAGTAACTTTGTTAATCTAAAACAATTAGTTCAGTGACATTCTTGAAAAAAAAAATCACTTTAATAATTTTAGTGAATATTTCTTAATAGTTTAATAATACTGTATGCAATTAATCCCAAGAACAACAGCCACGACATTAAAAAAAGAATGAGGATATATCCGGCGTGGCCCGCTTAAGGAGGAGAAGTGGGACAGAAGCATGGACAAATTGACCAAAACCAAAATACGGTGAAGATTTGTCTTTCTTCTTGTTTGAAATTTTCGTAGAATTCATGGCACATACGATAAGTAATCCCTATGAAAACGGGTAGTTGTTAAGAAGAATCCTGTCCTCGTCTAAGGAATCTATTTTAATAAAATATTGAACAAAAAGTTTTGAAGCAAAACATACTAAAATTTACAATTAATGTTTGACAAATAGTTTTTTTTTCTAAGTGGGATATATATTTTAATTTTAACGAGAGAAAATTGTATTATATATGATGTAATTTGTCTCCATACAATATTGTGATATATATATATATGTCTTTTTTTAACATATAAATATGGATTTTAAGGTTGTGCCTTGGGTAGATTTTGTTTGGGAGAATTTGACTTTTATACCAAATTAAAATATGGAATTGCACTTTTTGCCATGTACCAAATATACTTTGAATAATAGAAACACGCTTGAAACATTTCACAAAATGCCATATTTTTATTAACCGAGAAATTGACATTTTTATAAATTTTCAATTTCAATTTTTTATATACTTTTTTTTTTCTAATATATAAATGTATCCAAATGTATCCAATTTTATTTTTATATAATTGGATAAATTTTTGTATTATAAAAAAAATGTATCCACAAGTATTTAAAAATGTATCCATCCCTGCAGAAAATCAAAATAATTCAAAAAAATCAATTGAAGTCATAAAAACAACCTAAGCAAACACAAATTAAATCTTTTCCCATTTAATTCTATTTTTTAATCAACCTACAAAAATAAATTACTTAATCAAATAAAAAAGAGTTCCTTAAAATAATTTTAAAATTATTTAAAATAACCCTAAAAAATAATCTACAACATGAATAAACAAAAAAAATACTAAAACAGAAATAGCTTCAAATTCGAGGTCATTTTGGTAATTTTGAAAAATTGGATCGTAACTAGGGTTTAAGTCTAGCAGTTTCGACCCGCCGCCATTGATTCCACATTGTCCCTCCATTGCGCGAAACAAAAACCAAGGAGATGATGCCAAATAGAAGCAACGGGTGGAGGAGAAAGACCGATAGAGAGGACAGGCGACGACGATCAGGGAGTGATAAGCGATAAGGAAGCGACATATCCGATGTTAGACGACACATATATGGACGAAAAGGCAGACCATGCGACATGGAAAGATGAAATGCCGGGGCCAGACGATGGGGGAGACATGAAATGACAGAGGAGAGAAGCATGACAAGAGAACAGAACAAACAGAGGAAGCGTGACGACAACGAATAGATAGGAGAGAATAGCGATGAGAGGCGATGCTAGTGGTGGTTTAGGTTTAGGGAGAGGAGAGACAGAGGGTGAATACAGAGACAGAGGAGATAGAGAACATAGAGTGTGAGAGAGGCGAGAGAAATCGAAGAGAGAGGCGAGAGAGACACAAAGTGGAGAGAGAAAATCGAAGAGAGAGAACGAAAACAAAAAATAAACAAGATTTTGACCAAAAAAATGTTTTTATCTGAATTAATTTGGCAATTTTGCTAATCATGATTCCTTTTTTTGGTATTTGCCAAACCAAATGTCATGTATTCTAGCATTTTTGCAAAATACAAAACTTGAATTTTTATACATCAAAATATGCCAGTTTATACAAGCATACGACATAATTTCCTCATTTTGTTTTGACTGCGGCCCTATTTGAATTTGATCTTTGATAAAACAAATTGGAAATTGCACAATTTATCATTTTCGAAACTTTGGTTTTGCAAATGTGCCAACACGCTGATTTTATTTCTGAAAAACACCAGATTTTTGAAACTAATTCTACTAATGCCAAACTATTTTACTATTTTATCGCAAAGGCCTTTTACTCTTTCTTTTCATTTTTTCATCCCTCTCAAAACACACTCTCTCTTCTCTCTCGCCCTCTCTATTTTGGCCTCTGTCTGTTTGTCTCTCTCTCTTTCTCTCTCCTTCTGCCACCATCTCCTCCATTCTCCTTTCTCCTTTGTTGGAATTCTCCTTCAATCTCTTCTCTCATTCGTCATGTTTTTGTCGATCTCCTCTCTCCTCCTATGCGAATCCTTGGTCAATCTCCTCTTTCTTTTCGTCATTTTTCTCTCTCCTTCTTCTTCGTGTCCTTCGTCATCGCTTTTCATCCTCCACCGTCTTCTTTGCCTCTTTCACCATCTTCTTCGCGTGGATATGTCAAGAATGGTGTTTTTGGATCTGAAATCAATTTCAGATCTATCGAGAGAGAGAGAAGGGGAGAGAGAGAGAGAAATAGTATGTTGAGATTGGTGGCAACAAAATCGACGAAATCGGTAAGGGGAAGCGGCGGTGGCTAGGGTTTCAAAACCTTAGCTGTGATGCCTTTGCAAATGTCTTGTCCTTGAATTTTCATAAAATTGAAAATAAGTCCTGTTTAGTCCCCAAAAATTTAGGAAATTATAAGACAATCCCTAAATCTATCTAAATTTTTTATTTGTGTACAAATCGTGCGCTATTCATCCACTAATTGTGCACTTATTTGCACGATTTGTGCACCTATGAACTAAATGAGTCTAAAATTAAATTTGTAAACCATTGTGCACCACGTGTGCATGGTTCGTACACTAGTTTACATTTATTTTATACTCAAAATAACTTTAAACTAATTTGTTTAAAATAATATTAAATTTAAATCAAATAAGCTGAAATGAATTAAAACAATTTAAAAATTAATTTGTAAACGATTCGTGCACTACTTGTGCACTAGTTTTACACAATTTGGACCCCGTTTGTTTACTACTTGTGCACTTTCTGTTTACCTCTACGGAAAAGACTACAAAAATATCTTTTATCGCGATTCTTCATCAATTTCTTGCGTGTGGGTTTAGAGTTTGATAATTGTGCAATTAGTTTGATCTTTGTTGGTAGTTTTAGAAATAGTTTGTACACTCTGGTAGGAGTGAATTCTTGATATATGTGTATGTTCAAAACTGAACATTTCCCGAAAACAAAACAAAGTAAAAATGAAACAAACCATTGATTTTTTAATTAGTTAGATATGTAGACAACTGCATTACTACTTATAATTAAGCCTTTTAGTTTAGTGTGCAAGTGTAATCAAACTTTTTCACACAATTGGTCGTCAATTTAATAGTGCCACTAAGTAGAGCTTATCATTTTCTTTTGGTAATTGAAGTATTCCAATTACAGTAAGGTCTTACAGGGTGAAGTTCTTGGGGTATAATTAACCTTGCATGAAGACATAACCCCCCAAATGCATGCTCTCACTATCCTTTATTTTTCTATATGCATACTACGACCATACTTGTGTCAAAATCATAACGAAAACACATACAATTTTTGTGTAACACAATCGGTTCTAGTTCTGAAGTCTTGGTTTCAGTACTTTCCCCTTTTTATTTTATCCAACTTCGAGAAAGTTTGAAAGAGTTTTCTTTTTAAAAAATAAAGTGACTTGAGCAATATTCGAGATCGCGACATACTCCGAAAAAATATTTTCTCATTTCAATTCAAATCAGATTACAGAATTTCCTTATCAGCATCAAAATATCCTGAAAGTACTAAAACAAAAATAATTTGGTAATCTGAATTTAATTTATACAAACATAATTTGTCAAACTCAAACCACCAAGTGATATTTTATCTGTATCATACTACTCTTTGTGTTATATAATTCGCTGCTCTCTTTTAAAACAAGATCTAAGGAAAAAAAAGAACTCTCTGCTGTGCATACCTGCACCTCTATTAAAGAATCCTCTTCAATTGAAATTACTTGATTTGGCAGATTCTAGACCGTCAATCTACTCATCTTCCTCATAACTTCCTTTTGTAGCAGTACAGGCAAGAGTCTTGCACACTGCGCCCGTCCCACATGAACAGAGTGGCGTCATGGTAGCAACCGAGCGAGGAAGGGTGAATAAACCGCTGTCTAAACCCGATTTCGGAAAAGGCTTGAACTTGCAATCAAAGAGGAAATTTAAAAAAGATTAACCAAAAGCAGACCACCTATATATTCAAGTTGGCAAACAATGAAGGTTCTGTAAAATTTGGAAATTCATCAACTATAACCAGATGCCAAATACAACATTATCACTTAATCAGGAAAAAAGATTTTGCAGCATCAACAATAAACAATGGCGGCTGCATTGTACCTCAATTATATATAGCTTGTGAATTAGCAAGGAAACAGACACATATCACGATATTAGAACTATTTGGACCACTTTCAACTTGTGTCATTCAACAAATCAGAAAAATTTCTAATTTTAGTTAAAAAGACAAATCACTAAATTAACTCATGACTTCGATTGATATCCAACTGGACTATATTCCAGGACCAACAGTAAGAAATCTCAAGGTTGTACTTCCACAAATCATACGCTAAAATATTTACAATTTTCATTTGTCCAACAATGGTGTGAGCAAACAATGTCTAGTAAAATGTATACACATTGTGTAGGTCGCAAATTGATAAATTTACAGTCTTGAATCTGCAATAAACTGTCACAAATTGCTACTTGAAATAATCTAGATAGTAATATGAGCCACATGTACAGTGGATGTTACATCCATCAACTCCAATTTTAGGTTGAAAAATTAAACATGTCAAAACTCCTAGCCACAATCAGTATACCGTATAAGATATCACCAATTTACTGTGTTAGATGTTGTTTCAAGTGATCGCCAAGACAATTTAACATAAGCAGTTCTAATTCTTAGCTTATACTTATTAGAATAAACTGATCATTTGCAGGCAATCACTTTATATATGATGAATCACAAATTGATTGATTAATTCAAATTATGAGACCTCGAGTTAATTAGCAGCTTATTGTTCAATTTCTTTTCTACAAAAATGTACCCCCTTTAAAATTTTCTCTTTTCCAAAAAGTAGATTTAGAGGCATAAAGATATTAATTAGAGGTCCAGATTACAAGAACTTGAATATAAACAAAACAAGGGTCAAATCCACTGCGGTCGCTGAAGTTTGACCATTTCTCCAATACGGTCCCTCAGTTTTAAAAATTAGTCGTTTCGATCCTTCTATCCATCACCGTTAGTCAAATTTAACGTGCCACATTAGAAAATCTGAAGTGGCACATGAGACCTATTAATTTTAAACATTTAATGACAAAAATACCCTTATAACTCTTTCAAAACCAAAACCAAAACTTTAACCCAAATACATGCTAAAGCCAAAACTAAAAAAATTTAACCCAACCCTAAACATCCAACCACACATTCATCTTTCTTATCTCTCTTATGAACCCGTAATTCTATAACCAAAATCAAAACCAAAAACTAAAAAATCTAACCTAACCTAAAGACCCAACCCGAACCCATCCATTCCTTCTTCATCTCCCATCACCACCTTCCTCATCTTTCTTCCTCCTCTCTCTCTCTCTCTCGCTCTCTCTCTCTCTCTCTCTATCTCTCTCTCTCTCTCTTCCTCACACTTGTTCAAAATCAACAATCTATTTCAAAATCAATCCTTAATTCACTTTCACAAAATCCCACTAGTTAACTTAGCCTCCAGAACCAAACATGAATCTCCCTCTTTCTTCCTATTTCTCCAAATCCGTCTGTAAGAAGAGAGACGAAAAACAGAGCAAAAAATATGAGCAGCAGAAACTCATAACAAACATCATCCTCTATTGCCATCTCTTTCGCCACTGACCAACCAAACCATCCCAACCTCCATCGCAATCCATCACCAAACCTGACAACCATAGTCGCTGCCGCTATATCTCGACACCAGTTACCACCAAAACCACCATCTCTTCCACCAAAATCATCACTCATTCTTGCAAAACCAGACCATTTCCAATTCCAAAACCACAATCCAAAACTTGTACCTAAAAGTAAAAACACCAAAACAACTCAAGCCAACACTTCTACTACCAAAATCGTCACCCTCTTCACTATTCAAAACCAAAATTATCTCCCTTTTCACCTCCCAAACCTCGAACTGTCGCCAAAATCACCATTTCACCTCTGAAAACCGCTGCCATCGCCGACATCGCCTCCTCCTCTTGTAGCTGCAGCCGCTGCCTACCCACCCTCTCTTTCTCTCGCTCTGTTGAATTGATTGTGAGCCTCACTCTTTGCCCTAATTTCTCAATGTATATATGGCGTAATGGGCTTGGTTGGGTAGAGTGTGCGGACAAATCGTGAGTGAATGGAAAAGAGACAGAGTAGAGGCGGCAGAGGTTGGACTGTGGAGAAGTTAGAAAGAGAGAGAGAGCAGGCAGAATAGAGAAAAGAGAGAGAGAAAAGAGAAAGGGTGAGGACGGTAAGAGGGAGTCGAAGGAGAAAGGGTGTGAGAGTGAAAATAGCAGAGAGGAGGAGACAGAGGAGATTAAACACAGAGATGAAGTTTGAGGCAAAAAGAGAAAAAGGGTTGAATGGGTTTTTCAAGTAAATTGATTTTAAAATGGACTTAATTTTGTCTTTTTGTATTTTCTGTTAACAAAAACAAACGGAGTTAAGAACGAGTGATCGAAACGGCTAATTTTGAAAACCGAGGGACCGCATTGGAGAAAGGGCCAAACCTCAGGGACCGTGGTGGATTTGACCCACAAAATAAACACAATTTACACCTTACTTGAAAGAATTAGCTGTCAGGGAAAACCGACGATGGAAGAACGAGGAATAACAAAGAGTAATCACACAAGAACACAAGATTTACGTTGTTTGATCAATTCGATCTACGTCCATGGGTAGAACATAAGTAATTCTACTATTCATAGTAAAAAAACAAGCATACAAGCTTACAACGACGTTCAAAGGCCTATCAAAACGTTCCCAAGCCCCACTTATATATTTTACAAGGAATACAAGTCAAAGTAAACCACCCAAAACCCTAATACATGTCCTAAAATGTTTTAGAGTTAAGACACAGTCGTAAACCGTAAGACACGGACGCGGTGCACAAGACATGGGCTGAAGTTGTGTTCGTGTGTCAAGGAAACTGCATGTCTGCCATCACACGGTCTGAGACACGGTCGTGTCCTCCTCATCACACCTCATTTTACTCTTCTTTCCACTAATCTTGATCAAGAAAATCACTTCAACATTAACAATTCTTTACCTTGAAGTGAGTTTTCTTCCCCGTTCAACTCTGAATGACAATTACTTATCTGCCACATCCCCGAAGGGCATCAGGTCCTATAACAACGAACCAAGTCGAACTCGGACTTGCCTCCACTCGCTAGCTTTTCATCCACTCCTAACAACACAACACTCCGCATATTTCCTATGTCTTCCAGTGACTGCCTTTGAAAATTACAAACATAATTACCATGCCCTGGTTCACATGTTATTAACCCTTGTGAATCAACCTGATTGGCCTTTGCCTGTTCTGGAGTCTCAATCACAAACTCCACCCGTTTTCCTGCAGAAATCACAACATTCTTTAATCCATTAGCAACTACCGAGCAGCCAATTAAAGTGAAAATGCCATTATGCAATCTACCCTTCATCACAACCGAAGATCCCTTACGCAACTAAATCTCTCCACCTTTTTCCAGAGAAACCATAACCTTGCTTCGCCAAAGCACCAACACAAACCAAGTTCTTTCGCAACCCCGGGACATACCAAGCATCAAGTTTTCTGACCATCCCTTCATGTATCCTGATATGCAACGAGCCACTATATTCAATACTCAGCTTTTCACCATCTCCCAATTTCACACTGCTTCTCCATTCTTTAAAAGAATGAAACAATTTCTTGAAAAAAGTCATGTGATAAGCTACACCGGTGTCAATAATCCAACTATCTTCAGATCAATATGCAGTAACTGTCAACACTTCACTACTTTCTCCCTCATCAGAATTATCCTGAAGCCCCTCAGACTTATTCTTAACTACTGTTGCCCTTGATTTCTCACTGTTTCTCCTATGAGGACAATTCCTTTTCATGGGTCCAATCTCCTTACAATGATAACACCTCAAACCATGATTCTTATCCATTCTCTTGCCTCTACTCACGGTTAACTCGAACTCCATACTGTCTCCACCCGAACTAGAAGTTAACCTATTTAGTTCTTTAGACAACAGAGCATCCTTAACATCATTTGTCAAGATTCCATCTCTACCATATATTATAGTATCAACAAAAATCTCATACGAATCAGAAAAAGAATGTAACAAAAACATAGCTTGATCTTCATCATCAATGTCAACACCAACACCTTCCAAATCTAATACAATGCTATTAAATTTATCAAGATGTTCTTTTATCTGCATGCCTTCTGACATCTTCAAGGTATGCAGACGCCTTTTTTGATAAAGCTTGTTCGATAGGGATCTCTTCTGATACCTACTATCCAGCTTCTGCTACAAGCCTGCAACTGTAGTTTCATCAACCACCTCCCTCAAGACTTCATCCACCAGACTCAATAGAATTGCATTGTGTGCTCTCTTCACAGCCTCCGTTTTCTACGCCGTTGTCAGTTCTACCGGTAATTTCTCTTAACCTTCAATCGCCTCCTCACATTCATTTTCAGCTTCCATAGCGTGAAATCATTCAACCCATTGAATTTTTCAATATCGAATTTGTACGAAGACATCTTCTTTTTGTAGAACGAACCCAGGAATTTCTGAACGAACGCTTATGGCTTTGATACTACTTGTCAGGAAAAATTGGCGATAGAATAATGTAGAATAACAAAGAGCAATCACACAAGAACACAATATTTAAGTGGTTCGATCAATTCGGTCTACGTCCACGGGCATAACACAAGTAATTCTACTATCAGAGTAAAAAACAAGCATACAAGCTTACAACGACATTCAAAGGCCTACCAAGACGTTCCTAAGCCCCCTTATATAGTTTACAAGAAATACAAGTCAAAATAGACCACCCAAAACCCTAATATACGTCCTAAAATGTTCCAGAGTTAAGACACGGCCGTAAACCGTAAGACACGGACACGGTGCACAAGACACAGGCTGAAGTCGTGTCCATGTGTCGAGGAAACTGCACGTCTACCATCACACAGTTTGAGACACGGCCGTGTCCTCCTCGTCACATCTCACCTCAACTCTTCTTTTCACCAATCCGACCATCTTTGACTTGTATCACTTCCTTCAAGGTTTGACTTCAATCTTGATCAAGAAAATTACTTCAACATTAACATTAGCAAACATTATACTTGTAATCACTAATAGGAAACACTCATCAGTCATGAAAAATAAAGTATTGTCTTACCTTTACTGGATTTCTTAAGCAAGCTCTCCACAATTTCTTTATCTCCAATAGATATAAGAAAAATTCAATAACTTTTAATCTTCTCTAATTCACTTCCGCTGCCTATCCTTTCTAGTAAATCCTTTTTTAACAATAGTGCATTAAAGACCAAGAAATAATGATTGATGTCAAAGCAATGTGCTAGTACCTTTTTCGTCATCGTTGCTGAGAACAAATAAGTTTTTTTGTTTCAGAGGAATAACCTTCAAAATTTCATCAGGAGATTTTTAAAAGTCTAAATTCAGCATCAACTCACACCACTGCTAGACAACAAAGTTTCGAACTGCTCTAAAATCTGAATGGCCAGCTCGCTTGAATGATACAAAGAAAAGAAAATTAGAATCAAACAACAAAAAAATCAGCATTCACTTAAAAACAGAGCACTTGAACACGAAGAAACCTCGTCGGGGACAAGACAAGCAAAAAAGGCTTGCACATTTTTCTGGAAAAATTCAAAAAGAACATAGCATGCAGTATAGGCAATATAGGCGAAAGCTCCTGTTTTCCGTACGGAGTTTAGTTCCGGCTTGAATCTTTCCATTTCGTAGAGAGTTCTTTCCATAACTTCCCAAATGCCTCATTTTTTTCCTAATGGTTCCATGTCTTCACCCAACTCCTGCCATAGCTCCACTTAGGTTTCTTTTTCATTTTATCGATGTGGCTCCACGAAAATTGTCTCTGCATTTTCAGTCATTTAATCATCAACAAACCAGTTGAACGGAAACAAAAAAATACGGGTTCTTTTTTTTTTTTTTTTGCTTACTTTGAAAGCTCAAGAGATGGTTTCAATTGGATTATCGAACTTAGAGCATAACAATTTTCACAACCTTTCTTTCTTTTCTACTTAGAAGGCAGAGGTTCACCATCAATAAGTTCCTCTATGAACCCCACACGTCTCGCCATGAACGGAGCTCGTAATTGGGTCGACTTGAAAACAGAAGAAAGTAGAGCACACCGGTAAATTCCAATATATATATAATGAACCTATTTTCTTATTTTCTTCATTTTCCTATGTTACATTGCTCTTATTATTCTTTCTTATTTTCTTCATTTTCCTATGTTACATATTTGATCTAGTTATATTCTCTAAGGTTTGGCTTCGTTACTTCCCTTCTCTTTGCCGCAACACCTGCCACCACGTCCTCCATGACCGCCGCCGCCCCATCCACCGGAAGTAAATAAAATAACTTATAAAAAAACGATATTAATGCACAATATATATATAATGAACCTTGATCATCTTTGGATGTCTCAACTACCACGGCTGACGAGACGAGAAAAACGATAGCAAACAGACAGGCTATGAGAACAAAAGCCTTAATTTCTTTTTCTTTTTTTCCCTCTAGAAATACAAACAAGTTTTCCCTCAATTTGTGTCCCAAGATGAAGCCCGAAACAATTTATAGTGCTGGTATAACATCCAACGACAAAAATGAATAGAGTGAAATATAGAGGGCAAGTACGCATATAAGACCAGATGTTGAGGTTGGCTATTTTTGCAATTAGTATTCACGTTCAAAGACTTATCTTCTTATTGTATGGGAAAAAGCACCGTATAGATATACATGGCAAGCTATTTAGGACTTGAAGTGTGGCATGCGACACACGAAGTTGGTCAAGTTTTCAAATGAAAACAAAAGTTTATGTGACTATGTCACACACATACATAATTTTTCTTGCAAAATGGTCAGTCTTAATCTTCAAATTTATTTTTATCCTACTCATGGTCATACCTAATAGAGTGAGTTCGGGCTGGATGGTTTAGGCCAAAAGCATTCCAAAGGGCAACTTGGAATGTGCTGGAACTAGTTCTGTTTTGGATATTTTTGTAGTGTGTATTACACATATATCCAATGGGCACTAGATAATTAAAATTTTTTCACAGTCCTCTAACTCAATAAGTTAATCAATATTTCACCACAAAATTGTGTCCCTTCATAAGGTATCAATATAATTGATAGCTTGGTGTACGCTACCAGGAAAACTCCCTTTTAAACCGCACCTATAGCTTGCCTTAAAACTGCGAGCGTTGTTTTAGCCAACACGAGTAGAAAGAAATCTTGGGTGATTAGTAACCCTCGCTAGTTAGAAAATTATATTAAACTCCTTGTTTCATGTGCAAACAACCGGTATCATGGCAACAATGATGGTGATGTTGTTGCTGTTTTGTCACAACCTGAGATCAGACCATTACCAACGTATGAAGCGAACTGAACCGAACTGGAGGCCCAACCCTTCTTTTACAAGCCTCAGACATTTAGAACTTCTCCACCATTTCTTATACCAAACCATTATGAAGCAAGGTAAGAAAAAGATTCCATTTATAAAAACAATTTCAAAGATAATATTACTAAGTAGTAAAATATTAATATAAGTCAAATATAAAGAAATTCTTTATAATTAAATCCACTTAACCAAGACATTCTTGTACAACATAACCCACAAGAAACTCGGTGTGTAGTATCTACTGAACTGACATACTAGAGCCCGAACAAAGGGCACACACTGCTGAACTGGATGCATCACTGAGCGCCGAAGTTTTGATAAAACAAACACTGAATAACCTGGAATGTTAAAGGAGGGGGTGGGTTCAACGAGGGACGACACTCTAGAGCGCCCCCAGGACTTACATAAACCGTTTGAAAATGTTTTGAAAATACCACATGCATTTATACTTATAGTAATAATATACATACGTATATATACTTATATAGGTTTGAATTTTTTTTTGAAAAAGTTTGCACCTTCATCAAACAACATACATTCACACCGTACATATATATCATATATGCCAAACTGACCATCAGAGCAGGACAAAACTGAACTGATAAATTTCCTTATCTAACTAAACGATGTGGACAATATGCCACCTAATCCTGTGTGTCTGGTTGGACACACAATATTACCACAAATCCTGGCAACTAGGCCTTGACTAACCATTGGTATAACAAAGGCTACACTTCTCCATAGCTAAGTGTGTCGAATCATATAATATATCTAGATAATACATTGATCACAGGCGAGCATGTGAACAGATATATACTGATACTAATACTTATATTTTCTTAACCTGTACAAATAGTATTATCCCTTATTACACAATCAAATTTTAAGAGTTACCAATCCTTAGTTAATCCAGATTTCATGTAAAGTTTGATCACATTAAAAACAATATAATTTGGAAAGACACAGTCTATGTGTCTAGAGATGTCATCCGACTCACCTGGATGTCCAAGCTGAATGGTCTAGTCAAGCATTATTGGTGGCTGGCTAGTCACACTGGCATGAATAAAATGTTGAAACAAAGAATAATGTAAACAATCAAAATGAGTAATGTGATACTCTGGCATGGCTAAAATGCATGGAATGCAAATCTTGACCCAAACCTTTGAAAAGCATCGAAAATTATATATCGATCGAAGATCTAATACTATTGTAGAAAATCGAACATTCTTGTAAAATTACAGTTCAGTCCCTATATTTTCTCTAAATTACACTTTAGTCCAGAAGACCTTTGCAAATTATAGATTAGTCCCCAAAATTTAAAAAATGATAGATTAGTACTCAAAATATTCTAAAATTACATATCAGTCCCCTAACTATTCGAAATTACATTTCAGACCTCAAACTATTGAGAATTTGCAATCTAGTTCCTACAAAAAAAAATTTTCCAATAAGGCCACAAAATTCGTACAACCCACACTCGATGTTCCAAATCACCTACATTACCTCAAATCATCTCCCAATACAAAACTCAATCATCAATTTCACCAATTAAACTCAAAATCATAAAGAATCCCCAAAAATTAAATCAAACCCTAACCCATTCAAGAACTCATCAAATCTCCAAAATCCAAGATTGATTCATGTGTTTCTAACCTTAATCTAACATCCTCTAACCTACATTTCATCAGAATCAATCAAAAATCCAAACCCAAATACCCAAAATCGTTTTTTAAGCAAGCTAGCCAAATCAATGCACAAAATGGAAGAAAAGAGAGTGTTAGGAATGAAATCTTACCTCTAGAAATGTTAGGGAACTAAGGAGAGGCAATTGGATGGAAAGAGAGTTGGATTTATGAGAGGTGAAACAAACTAAGAAAGGTCGACCAAAACTGTGCGTTTCATCTTTTACCTTAGCTCACTCGAGTAAGCCCTTCACTTTATTGATTGAAATTTGTCCCAGATTCAATTTTGGAACATGGTTTACTAGAGTAACTCAGAGGCTTACTAGAGTAAACAAGCACCATTTCACTAGAGTGACCAAAAACACTGAGTTATCTGAGGTCCATATCACTCGAGTAACACGACTTGTTTACTCAAGTAACTCCTCATCAACACGTTTAATCATCAAATCAACACCCCAAACATTCAAGATCAAATTAGAATTGAACGGAGAGCTACAAAAGGTCTTCTCAAAATCCAGCGAGGTATTACACTGTTCTTACTAGATGTTTGCCTTTTTACTTTTTTTTATAAGTCATTTTCTTTGTTCTCATTAAAAATTGAATCTTCGATCTCTCAGCACTAAAGTTGATTACAGTACCAATAAGCTACAAGCCCATTGATGCTTGCCTTTTTATTTCGAACTGAAAGTTGTTGAATCCTATGTATCTGTGAAGTTTGAAGTTGGATTTTGTAGTTGAAGTTAAAATTATTATGGAATATGATGCTTTGATCTCGGTAAAGGCTGTCAATTGCATTGATGTTTATTTTTATTACTTTGGTTTGGTTGCCATGGATTGTACATGAGTCTCCATTCTGAATTAAATAGTGTAAATGTTGATTTTGTTATTAAATCGATGAATCTGCTTTGCTCACTTTATTGCTGAGCTGCAGTTTTTTTGCCCGATTATTGTGTGTAGGGAGGCTTATGGATAGATGTTTAGCTTCGGTTGTGTATTAAGCTGTTATCTCCATTGTTAAATGAATTGATTTCATCCCGGTTCGGAAAATAAAAAAAATATTTTGTCCTTTCATTCAAGTTTCATGGATTGATTTCATTCCAGTTCAAAAAAAGAACAAATGATTGTGTTCTTTCATTTAAGATTCGTTCCTTTTCTTTGCAGATTCATTTATTGTGATAATTTTATTACTGCACACTAGTCTGCAGCCAAACTTGCTCAATAACCATGACGACAACTTATTTATTTGAGTGTGCTACAACTAGAGCTTATATATGTTGGTGTTTGTTTTTGGTAGATTACAAAAATAAATTACAATAATATATTGTATAATAAAAAAGTGGAAAAAAATAATAGGTTTAATACATGTGTAGCCCCCTGAAGTTGAGCTCATTGTGCAATTTCCTCCCTGAACCTTTTGCGCATTTACGGACCCCCTTTAACTTGCTAAAACGACGTCACATAACCCCCCAAACTTATCAAACGGGGTGGCTAATAGGTTGTATTTCATTCATGTTTTACATTGTGTTTTAGATTAGTTTTGCATTATAAATTTTTATTATTCGTGTCTTTTTATGTGTTGTTTGCTTATTTGGTGATTTAGGTGAATATTGGTGAAAAGTGGAGATTTGGAGTTGTTTCTATGTATTTAAGGCAAAAACTGTATTTCTGCGTGACCATGCCATAGTAGTCGCGTTGACCTTTGTGCATTGGGTCACGTTTTGGAATGTTGGGCATTGGTTTTTGGAGCCTCTTGGACGTGCTAAAGGGCTGCTAACTCAGTTTTGATGTTGAATTAAAATAAATAGCATTATTATTATTATTATTTTTAGCTATTTTTTAGGGGAATTAGGTTTCCCTAATTAGGACTCATATAAATATCCTTTTTTTCCTCATAGGCGACATCCTTTTCATTACCCTAAGGGGGTAGCATGCCCCACAACTTTATTCTCTCATATTTGACATGTTTCTTCTTGGTTTGAGTAGCTAAACTCGCATTTAGTTGAGGTACTTTCAAAGTTCATTTCTATTATGTTGTGATACCATTATTTTTACTTGTTATTAAGTATTTTGAATATTTATTCAATTTTTGTGCATTAGTTCTTTTATTATTGTTTATGTTGATTGGATGATGTTGCTAGTTATGTGATTGGATGAAAAATATATTGTTATTTAGGATTGATAGTGCGTCACATTAGTCTTAATCTACGTAACAAATAACATGAATTTATGTGTTGGACATTGTTCATTGTTATAAAATTGAATAATCTGGTTTAAATAAATCACGAGATTTTCGGTTTCACTAGCTAGGATATGAGTCTCTTTGGTTCTTACTGCTGCCATAGATTAAATCCTGTAGGGCATCTCAGATGTTGTCTAGTAGTTAGAAAAATAGTCTGCAGGGCGTCTCGGGACTATCGACCAGGTAAGAAGAAATTGGTTAATTGAGTTAGTCACTATTAACTATAACTTTATCTATTCGAATGCTTGATATTTATCTTTCGTGTCTATGATCAATTGAAAGGATATAACTTAAAAATACCTTAGCTAGGCATTTATCATTATTGATTCCCTCTTTATTGCATTTCAATTCTCTTTACTTCAATTTACGGTTTTTTTTTTCTGTTTTGGTATTTAATCTTCATTCTATACAACATCTTGTTTATTTTATTGCTCTTCTTTCAAATAAATAAGATTGACCAATCGCCAAGCCTTACTTATTTTCTTCTTAACAAAAGCAGTACATGCACATATTCCGTAACACAACACACGACTAGTTTACTACACATATTTGATCAAGCTGCTTCACAAGGCTTGGCTTCACTATTTCCCCAATTTTCACACCTCACTTGCCACCATTTGATCAATGTCCTTCGCTGCCACCACCCCCACCACCTCATCCATGACCTCCGCGGCCTCCACCACTACCTCCAAATTTTTGCCACTATGTACTTGGTTCTTGTCCTCTGATGCAACAAGTTCAAGACGTATTTTTTCCACCATTAATAGCAAGTACATTCAATTTCAAATTAATTTTAGTTTTTCACACTCTTGCCCAAATAAATATTATATGTTTTTTTGTTAATTATTAATAATTATTCTCAATATATTGTTTTTGGTAGGTAAGGTAAATTAATCAGCTTAACTAATGACATTGCAATTCATCAATAAATCAACTTCATTACTAAAAGATCGTGAGTTCAATATCTGAAGGGAGAAAAATAAGTTATCAAAAAATTTATCAACTTAATTCAGAAAGTAGTGAATTAGCAAAAGCAAAAGGCAGAAAAACCCCACAATTAAAGGTGTAAGAGAGATAAATATCATATCTGAGCATCTATATACATCACACTTTTTCGATCACTATTTGTAATGCATAAGTTTTGACACCTGGTCAGCTTCATCACTAGACTTATAAATTCCATCCTACTCATCATCAATCCAAATGAAGAGTTATACATGTTTTTTTTTTCAGATTGAGATGATAAATATAAATTTGGTGAATTAAAACTAGAATAACAATATATTACATGTTATACTACAAATAAATTAACTAATTTCTTGAAAAGGGGGAAATTTTGAAGGACACTGTAGGTAGGGACGGAGCTATTCAGGGACAAGGGGGTGCCAGAGCACCCCCTTTCGCCGGAGGAGGGCCATAAGAGCCCCCCTCCGGCGGGGCTCTGTCCCTCTTGAACAGATGAACCCAGCACATGCTGAGTTCACCCATGAACGCAGCTGAGCCTGTCTTGCCCCTTTTTTTTAATTTTAACCTAGTCGTTTCGCCCTAGGTTAAAAAAAAAATTTAACTGACTCACCCTAATTTGAGATAGAGAGGACCGACATCCAAACCCAATACCTCTCCTCCTCTTTCAGATTTCACTCTCCCTCTCTTCACTCTCAAAATCTCTTCTCTCTGTCGACTCCATTGTCCTTCATCCACCACCGCCGCCAGACTTTGCTTCCTCCACCCACACAAAGTGCCTCCGCCGCCGTCCCTGCTGTTGCTGGCTGCTGGTAAGTTATTTTCTCTCTTTTTTTTAACAAATTTTCTGTTTTGTTAGGTAGGTTAATTGTTAAGTTAATTGGAGACTTAAAGATTGGTTAATAAATTAACCAAAATTTAGTGTAGTTCAGTATATACAAATCATGATTTACTGATTTTATTATGAGTATTGAGTAGTATTTGAATTTTAAATTGTTGATTGTATTGATTGTTAGGTGAATTTATTTGGATAATTGGAATTTGGATGACTTAATTTTGTTAGGTGAATTGATTTGTTTGTTTGTTTTGTTAGTTTAATGGGTTGATGCTGCATTTTCGTTTTGTTGTTACTATGGTGTCATGTTGGATCTGATATATAGAAGTGTTACTATAAAGGGTCTTTTGTTCTTTCATT